>JASANG010002556.1:0-64671 GCA_030248215.1 Enoplolaimus lenunculus
TAAGCTGTTTCTGGCAAAATCTGCTTCTTTTTCGCGTATGTATTACATTTTCCCGGAACTTATAATTGTCGTAAAGCTTTTCGGCCGCATGGCCCTCGTTCAAAAGCAATAATCACCAAAACTAGGGAAAATCGGTAATTAGTTGTAAACGGGACTAACGGGCTTGTGTTTATTATTTTGCGTTGCGCCTTTCTTAGTTGTTAGTAAAACGGATAAAACGTGTGTTATAAACCCGTACGAGCCATAGGAGTGTCTAAATTGTGTTAAAACTGTTCCAGGATCAACCCGAAACTAGACCATACCCGCCTTCGGATCGGTCGAAAATTCCCGTTTTTGACCAGTCCAGACCTTACAAGCAATTCTGTTTGTTCCTTGTCGTTGGATAAATATATTAGGTCGCGGCACATGGAGTACACCTCAATGAATACTGCACGTGCCTCAGAAGGCATGCGGATTAAGAACAATTTTAGAGGACTAGTGCAGTAGTACCAACAAAAATGGCTTTAACACTCTTTCGTTCTTTCTTAATTCTAAAATAACCGACAACTTTCTCATCGGTAATCAATAGCTATGTAATTTAGAACAACAATAAAATTTGTTTAAGTTTCAATCAAGTCATCTATATTTTTTGCAGGAACTTGGCTATAGTTTGATTTGTTAGCACAAATAGACAAATTTATTCAGCTAAATATGCGCATCCCGTCTACAACTCTAGTATATAAAACTGTTGGCGTTGGTATTATAGTTGATGCAACCGACGTTACGCCATAAGTAACCAGCTAAAAATTGAATCTCTACGTGGTACAGCTTGTTTGCAGTACCACATGAAAACTATTTTTTACGTTTACTTGTAACTGAAATGTGTAGTGTAAATGTATCACAAAGTCGTCTGATATCACGATCTAACCCTCTAGTAGTCGTTTATGAAAACAACACCAAATTGTGTAGCTAGTCATCAATATACATTAGGTATAACATACTTCAGTTCGTACAATTTGTCATAGATTTGCTTATTAATGAGTTAGTTATTCAACTCTTAATCAGTTGGAATAATGTTATTTGATTTTTCAACGAACCATTTGGCTCATTTAACCTATTTTATAATACTTCGCGATATTTGTGAAGAAGAAGAGGGGGTGAAGATGGAAGGCCCCTACTCCAGCACCTGTGCCGCTTACAGTGCCAGACTGAAGCAGAGTCAATTATCAGTGACAAAGAGCACGGACTAAAAGTTAAACATATAAGAAGCCAAGAGAAACAAGAAAAATACTTAGTGTTTGGCACTGCAAACCCCCACGCCTTCCTCCTTTAACCCACGTTGTTTGCGATGTAGCTTCCTGTCGATTCTGGAACAGTTTTCATGCAATTCTACACAATTCTACGACTCGTATGTGGTTATAAGACACTGTTTATCCGCTTTACTGGCAGGGATTGGAGTCTCAATAAAGAAGTTAAGACTGAGACTGAGACAGTCTCAAATTCATAAACGTATCCATTTATGTGGCACAAAACAAGTGTGCTGTTGCACTCATATTAGTGATACTGGCTGGCTTAATATCGCAGAATTTGCCTGCGAGCCAAACTGATGTTTGAACATTTACCGGCCAGTGTATATACTATATAGATTCACTACAGTTACCATGACCATTTACTGATAAATTAAGATCAACTATGCTCTAAAAATACGCAACTATTAAATTTACTTCGTTCAAACACATATAACAATGTTATGACATAGCATAAAATTTTCTTATAACAGTAATAAATATTAAAGCAATTTGCCACTGGCGCTCCTGGTTGACATCAATAGCGGAGTCTCAGTTTCTAAACCTGAAACTTTTCAAAAGTGAGAGTGAGACTGAGACTACGTGAGTCTCAGGAATTTTCGAGACTTGAGAGTGAAACTGAGACTCCCATCCCTGTTTACTGGCAAGTATCAAGTACAACACGCAAAATGATGAAACACATGCCGGATAGACCCATTTATGTCTATTACAGTTTTCCCAGACTTTCAACGGTAAAAAATCTTGTTCTAGGGCCGTGCAGCTGAAAAGTAATACACATATAGGTGAAAAGTCCCGGGGAACAGCAAGATTTTTGCGTGTGAATGTAGGATATATTGATAACCTAGGTTTTTAGGACGTGAAACCGTCGGTTCATGCGAACCTGAATCTGGACCGAACGGAAAAGAATTTGTATCCACGAATATCGACGTAGGCTTACCCCTAGATTTGCTAAAGCTCAGTCGACGCGGTATGGAATGATATCTTACTGGCAATGGCAAACGCACAACACCAATTACCATACAAATTACTCTCTGCCACTTTAAATCTAGCTAAATTTACAGCAGAAAATTAGTTGTACGAAATCACAGAAAATTCCAGCCCAAGGCTGACCCAAATTAAGCTACGGCAACTAAAAACTAACTCCAAACGAAAATAAACTTTAATGTTTTACTGTTGACAGATTTTATATAAAAGTGCGTAATAAATAAAAATGAACTGCGAAAGTGATGATGAATTTGATGAAATGTTTTCACAAAAGGCGTTTATTGATGCTGTTGAAAAAGAAGAGGCAGCGTTAAATGTCAACCCAATGGTTAGAGAAACGTTTTGCAGTAACGTTATGAAAATTTATTGGTTGTTTTTGTGTCTTCTGCATTGGCGCTTACGTATATCGAGTCTGCCGACAGTTTTGCCTCTTAAGTATTATTTTACTTACAACAGGGTGCGACCGGTTATCCGAACGTTTGCATGTGTCCGTATACGTTCACAATTTTTATTCGGTTGCCACAACGCTGGAAAACGTGATTAAGATGACTAGAATTCTTTTTAGGTGTGTAACAGTATCTCAGTGCATTCCTCTTCATCCTAAGCCTACTGTATTTTATAGTACCCATGGTAAACTGGATGCCTTTAAATAAAATGGGTCAAACAAATGCTGCAACTGAGCGGAACGCTGCAAAAACGTAGAATAATGGAATAAAGTCGTTATTAATGTGTTCAAAATGCAGAGGAGTGGGATGTTAAGCTTTGCTAAATAAGCGCTGTGGATACCTTAGGCGTCAGAGTTATAGATGGGCACCGGATATCCGATATCCGGATATCCGCCGGATATCCGAAATGATTTTGTCTAAAAAAAATTTTTTGGAATAATTTGCATGGTTTCACCACCAAAGTAGCTGGAGCTGACGAAAAAAATTCTGTATCCAAACCTCAGTCGGAATATTAAACCACATTCTTTCATAATTGTTCCATGATGATTTAAAATCTTTATTCATTAAGCAAAAATTGTAATAATATAAACCTCTACGGCCCTAAAAGTAACATGGGCCTGAGTTTCTGTAGATTTCGATATACGGCTGGGTTTCACACAGGTCTAGCTATATCCGAAAATTCAATGCAACGCTAATTTACCCCTGTTGTTGTTGTAGCATCAGAGGCGTTCATCATCGTTCGTCTCAAGGCCCAAGTGATTAGCAACCTCGACCGGCCGGTTCCAGAGGTCCATCACTGTCAGCGTTGTTGGTCTTCCTGGACATCTGAATAAGTGGGGAACATTATGAGGGGTTTCGTTGCAGTCCGGGCAGCTATCCAGAATGTCCGGGTTGATTCGCGCTAGGTAGTGGTTGGTTACTCGGCTCCAGCCTGATCGCAGCTGGGCGAGCACTGATCTGCTGTTTCTGGAAAGTGTTGTTTCTGTAACGCTGATGGCGGGCAGATAGCCACCGAAAATCACGTTCGGTTTGTATCCAGCCACGGCGTCTGCAACTGCGGTGCGATGTAGAACTTGTAGACCACGTCTGTAGGCTTGCGCATCTAGAGTCACTCCAACCGGGAATCAAGCCGTTGTTGTCTTCTTGTAGAGATGTCACATCTAGTCGAATGTTGCGTGCTGGTTTATCCCGGGTCACGATGTTGTGGCAGGGGTGTTCAGGTTTGAAGCAGCTGAGCAGGTATTGTCGTGATAGCATGAGGTTGTGTTGTTTCACAGGAAGTACTTAATATTCTTGGTTTATGTGATCCTGATTTGACATTAGCAGGCACACAGTGCTTGCGCGTAAGGCTGCGTTTTGACATGCCTGCAAGCGTGACCAGTGACTATCCTTTAATTGTGTTGCCCAAATTGGTGCTGCATAATTGAGAACAGAACGACCGATTGCCTTGAAAGTGGTGACCAGGAGCTCCTTGTGTTGACCACATGTACTGCCGGATATGCATTTAAGTACATTGTTGCGTGCTTGTAGTTTCTGTCGGATGTGCGACGCATGGTCCTTGAAGGTTAGCATCGAATCGAAGACTACTCCAAGTATTTTCAGGCGGTTCACGCTAGGGATCCGACGACCATTGATGGAGATGTTGAGCACTTGCTTGACCTCGGCTGACCACATAGTAAAGAGCGTTGCAGTGGATTTTTCTGCAGATAGCTGTAGGTCGCATGATTCGAGGAAGTCATTCAGTTGCTGGAAATAGGTATTCAATTTTTGGCAGAGCTTCGGAATTTTGGGACCAGTAGCCAGTACAGTGCAATCATCAGCGTAGCTTACGATCGAAATGCCGAGTGGTGGGGCAGGCAGCTTTGAGATGTAATGGTTGAACAACGCAGGTGAAAGTACCCCTCCTTGGGGTACACCTTGGGTGACCTTCCTTCCCTTGGACTTGGCGTTGCGAAACTCGCAGAACGATCTCCGACCACGCAGGCAGCTGAAGAGCCATCTTTTGACGAAGTCAGGGAGCGTTGAATCGAAGATATCTTGCAGAAGTTGGCCATGGCAGACAGTGTCGAAGGCCTTTGACAAATCAAGGGCAACCAGGACAGTCCGATGAGCCGGCTTTGCTTGATTGAGGAAATCCGTTACTTGGGTGCTGACGGTGTGCAGGGCCGTGGTGGTGGAATGGCATTTACGAAAAGCATGCTGATGCTGCACGGGTTTTAAGTGTGCATTGATGAGTGGCATGAGCAGGGCCTCGATTGTTTTGACAACCGGGCTGAGGAGCGTAATGGGACGGTATGACTTGCCTTCACTCGCTGGCTTGCTAGGTTTTGGTAGAGGTATGATACGCCCAAGTTTCCATGCACTGGGAATCTTCATCGATCGGATCGAAAGGTTGATAAGCATGGTTAAAAATGACCGACCCGCGAGGCCAAGTTTTTTAAGCATTAGCGAACATATGCCATCAGGGCCTAGGGCCTTGGAATTCTTGCTATCATGGACGACTTTGGCGACTTGGTCGACAGTAAACAAGGGTGCATCCATCGATAGCGTGCGTAGATGGCGTATGGTTGAGCGTGCAACATTCATCATCATCATCATCATTTGCGTAACCCATAGGGTCATTTGCAGCTCGAAAAGTTCGTGATCGATCAAATCAATAACGCGAGTAACAACGATAAAGTTTCAGTCACTGGTTATCGGAGCCAATGACCTAGCAGACGTTCAGCGAAACAGGGGCACCAATCTTGAAGGAATCTGCATCACCCCGTGCAACATTGGCGGAGGTACTTGGTTGAATGAATTGCCGGATAAAATTGTTGGCACATTTTAAGGGGTCGGATGAAGATTGATTACCGAACGATATAGCTACGTTGTCACGGACTTGCTGTTGACCAGAAAGTGCTTTGACCGTTGACCAGTGCTTGTGGACACAGCTGCGTATATCACACCGTGCCAGGTGTTCTTTCCATTTGCTGCGTCTGTGCTCGTCGACCAGTTGGTGTATTGCTACGTTCATCTGATAGATGCGAGGGTTGGCAGGGTTCGCCTGACGTAGTTGATCACGCTAGTCTGCAAGCAGGGCTACTGCAGCCAGGAAGTTGGGGCGGATTTTAGGAATGCGCCCGGCGGGGACAAATCGCTTACGAGCGTCAACAAGGATCTTGCAGAAAACGGCTTCGGCTGCTATCGCATCCACTGGGTCGGGAACTAGATTGAACTCTGCTTCAGTTTGTAGGGTGTCGTTTGCCCAATCAGCTTTGTTGAAATTTATATACGTACGGTTGCCGGATTGAGTAGTTTCGAGGGCCCTGGTGATTGATAGAACGATGGGCAAGTGGTCAGATGAGAGGGCCGTTACGACGCGACAGCTGGAGGTAACACGGGTTGAAACTTGCTCATTGATAACCGCAAATTGTGAAGCGTTTATTTCTTCAGCAAGGATATAGCCGCGAGTATCTGTACTGATGTTGGAGAACCATAAGTCACTGCGCGTTCACATCCCCGAGTATTAAGCTATTGTCATGATGCAACAGATGTTTGATTGAAGCAGTGTATCCGGGTGGGCAGCTACTGCTAGGAGGGATGTATACATTAGTTATAACAATTTCAGATCTGCCGGAGGTGATCGTAATACTGAGCTGTTCCATGGTGGAGTCGTTTCGGTTTTGAGGTGCTGGAGTGGCTGACAGCTTGTATTGAATTCTTTTGTGAATGAGGAATGCAAGCCCACCTCCAACAGTGGGATCGGTGCGATCTGCACGCACCAAGGCGAATTCACCACATCTGGCAAGCTTGGCCCTACTTGTTAGTTTGGTTTCTTGCAGGGCGGCGATGACGATGTCGTTGCGCGACATGAATGTTGCGACTTCTTCAATTTTGTTGCGTAAGCCGTTGCAATTATATTGCATAACGTTGATTGAGCAGGGGTGCTTTGAGCTTGGCAACATTGAGCAACGTAGTTAGATCTCCAGTCTTTGGTCTAATTTACCCATGGGACGTTTTAGCGGTTTTATTAAACACAAAGTTTTTCTCAGTTAACACTTCGTGTATCCGAGAATGATGATGGCAAGTTTACTGAGAACAGTATGATATAGACTACAGATGAACACCGGATATTCGGTCCGGATAAGAAAAATGTCTCAGGACCCTACCTTACAATTTGTCCCCACTCCCCACATAAACTTTTTGCGATAAAATGATATGGTCGTTCATTACCTTACAATTTTTCCTCTCATAATGCTTTCGTTATAAAATAGGGTCCTGCCTTATAATTTTCCCGCTAAGAAAATTTTTTGGAGAAAATATTGCGTTTCAAAATATTTACCATCCCGCCCATTTAGAAATTTCTGGATCGGCTGCTGAAAGCACGACACCAGTAACATGGGATGATGTTTGTACGACTTAGCGTAAGTGTATTTCAATCTGGTTCTTTGTTCTTGGAACTAAAACGATTCAAGTATATATAGTTCGAGGGAAGGGTTATATTCAATGGAATCTCTATTGCAGTGGTTTAAATAAGGCAAAGGACAAGCGAAATTAACTCAATTTTAAGTTGTCAACGCAAGTATTTATTTAGTAGTCTGTAGCAATTTTCTAAACTGAATACCCAGAACTATTGAGGTACTGTAGTGACTGACCCGAATAAGAGGGTGGACTGAGATTTATTTGACCTCTGCAGAGGGTATCCCCTGTTATTCGGTTACGGTCTGTTATTTATTTTTATCCCGTCCTCCGCCACACTTCGTTACAGATATATCCGGTATTGTAACTAACACTTGAATTGAATGTTTATTTGCCTTGTATCAAAAGCTTTAGCCATAATGCAAAACGTACTTTGAAAACTTAAGTACGCTTCAAAGTTTTGAACTCACCTTTATTTGGTTCTGGAGTGATTATGCGCTACACCTACAATTAGGAATAATTGACATTTATGGACTCTAATTAGGGTTTTGGGGACACTGTGCGCTTACGGACTCTTATTGATTGGGACTCAAAATCAATTTGCTTGAGGGTCAGTGTACTTCCTTTAGAGAAACAAGTTAAAACAAGTGCTTAAGAAACGAAAATTGAGTTTCGGAAACTAAAAAAGCACAAAATCGAGTTCCGGATATCCGAAATAGAAAATTTCATTTCGGATATCCGGATATTCTTATATCCGGATAAATATCCGGATATCTGGATAGATATCCGGCAAGAATTGCCGGATATCCGGATATGAAAATATATCCGATGCCCATCACTAGTCAGAGTACGACCGGATATTAATTTACCCGATACCGGAACCGGATATTAACCGGATATATCATCTAAACTTGTACGCTGTACTGAATTAGAATTAATTGTTACGTAGCTTGAACTTTTCATTTTCCCTTCAGCGTATCAAAAATGTATTTTCGTGACTTGCCCAAAAGAGATGTTACAGACGCTCAGATGTATAAAGAAGTTTTATGATGTTCGGGACCACCGTCGTAAATATCCAATATCCGATAGGTTTACCATATTCGGATATCAGTTTTTACCGGTTCCAGATATCGGGTCGCATCCGGCCCAGGCTACTGCAGGAAGAGTTGTTAACTACGTTCTGATGTTTAAATTCCGTTTAGTAGTCGATTTGAATTAATTATCCAGCTCCGGCACGATATTAAAATATCCGGTCCGGCGTTTTCGTCATCCGGCCGAACCCTAATTTACAATCCCTATTCCGGTTCTTGTTCCTGTTCTTTCTGCAAACTGAGTTCCTGTTCCTGCTTCCTGCGAAATGTAATTTCTGTCGGAACCCAGTGTATACCTTATAGATAAGCGTGTACCGGGCACGTAGTAACACCAAACCGTGTGATCTACAACCATTGCGTCCTACTCAGGGTTCTGTGCGGCTTTCAACGTCTCCAACAAAACAGCTCGAGCTTCTTAATTTAGATCACCAACGATGTGTTATTCAGGTCAGCGTTCAACTTATTTTCATTTTGTGTGGCGCCTTTGCATTGTAGCAAGGTTCAAAATGCTGGCCAATTTCATCCCTCTGTATTCTAATGTTCGCATCGGGGTTTTTTCATTTTTAATGTTCGTGTCGGGGTTTTTTAATTTTTTGTACTTGTGTTGTTAGATTAGTCAGAAAGTCTTACGGTATGCAATACAAACTTCGTGCTGAACCTAAGTTTGTGTAAGCACTGTGAGTAGATTTACGAAATTGCAACGTAGATTTTTATGGGATCTAGCTCTACGTATATTTTTAGATCGAAAGAATGGAAAAAGATATTGCTGATAAAACAAGCGAGGTTAATTATCTTCGTGAACGTTGTCAGACGTTGCAAAAAGACCACACATCTGCTGCTTGCAATAGCCTTGAACAAATTCGCAAAGCTGAGAGGACTGCTGAAGATGTCAGGAAACAAAGCACTGAAATAATTAATCGTTTACAGGATGAATTGAAGTTCGAGGTACATATGTTCATATTTTTCTATTTATAATTGAGCACAAGCCAATTTAGTTAATGTGTCATAACAAGTTTGAACTCAGTGTTTTATGCAACGCGTCTTTGTGCACCTTCATAAATCACAAAGGCTTTTCAAATCACAAAGGCTTTTCAACTCATTCGCAATACTAAGCGCGTTTTAATTTGTTTTTGTCAGAAACTTGAGAAACAGAAAATTCAACTAAAACTGAAGACAGCAGAGACAACATTGGGACAGCGCGATTATAGAATATCGAATACATCGGTTGATTGCAATCAAGAAAGCGACGTAAAGCGTGCTCGTTTATCATCAGCTGACGAACGTTGCTCTTTCATTGATTTCCAGGATGCTTCCGGAAGTTATTTCCCGTGCAAGCAAGTTGAATTGAAAATAACAGTATTATATTTTGGTACAAAGCAATAAATTTGTACAAAATTGTCTATTTCATTATTATCGTTTGTACATAATGATAAGGTGGATAAACCAGTGACGTTTTGTAGCTGATTTATTGTGCCAAGTTAATCTAGTTACTAGTTACACGTATATAAGTATTTTTTAATTAGCGATAGGTTTTCATACAAACGAACTGATACATCTAAAGTGATTTGTCATAGTCATAGCTGCTGAAAACATGTGAGATTTCATAATGTTATGTTCAATGGTATAGCTCAAAAGTTTCAAACCCTACTACGAAATGATGGCACATGTGTAGGTACAAAACACAGTTGAAAATGTTGGTCCTTGTATCAAAGTTTGTTGTGATAAATTTATTTGTGTTTTAGAAAGGCATTTTATGACAAGAAACGAAAATTACATAGCGAATTTCTACAAAACAGTAAGCAAACAGTCACCTCGGAGTCTACATGCTCACGTGATACTCAAACGTATGGTGTAGATTTAAACAGTGCTAAACGTCGTTATTGTTTAACTAATAATTTGTTTTCAACAGGTATGCAAATAATGAGTTACAATGGTTGTACATTATGACATTGCTAATCTGGACCCATTATGGTTTTTTCCAATTCGTATCAAGTTGCATAAAGGTTAGAATGTAACCTAATGTTATGCAGTCAATAGAAGCATGTAAATTTTTAAGTATTACAATTTCAGAAAAAAGCTGTTACTTCCGAACCTTGGTAGATTTGTCTTTTTCAAAACCTAATTGGAATTCGATTTTCCAAAATGTAATACTTGATACCTGCACTGTTCTTCAGATTTTCACGAAATATATCATGTGTTTAGTTCCAATACTGGTTTAGGAGCAAATTGCAAAGTGCCGTTACCGATTGTTGTTAAACTAGCGTATCGGTGCACCTGTTGCAAACTTTTTGGACGTGCTGAATATGTAGTAGCTAGCTATTCCGTTGTCTGTTTTGGCTGTTTATAAACAATTATTAATTATTTCGAACTCAAATCAAATTGTTTTTAGCCTTAATAATAAGTGAAATAATTTAAAAAGTTCTAATTTAGCTTATACCATTTAAACTAATAAGCTAACTATCATTTATCTGTTATGGACGTTTATGAACAATTTATTGAGATTCCTCGCACCCAAAAAAAATTCTTGCGAAATTCAATTCTTTTGTAGCCGTAATAATCTTCGAAATAATTTAAAAGTCCTTATTTCGACTTAGCTAAGCTAACTTACTGATTAGTAAGTAGCTATGCACTCATCTACTTAAATTCTTAACCGTTAAATGCAGATTCTTCCCTCCCAAAAACCCTTTTAGCACTCAGGGTCCGACATGAATTTTTGGTGGAATTCCAGCAAAAATTTTATTCTTGCTCTTGTTCTGGCGCTCAGAGATGAAGGAACCGAAAGTTGTACGGTTTTGTCACAAATTATCAAAAGAATAAGTATAATAATAGAAAATTTACGTTTAAAAATTTTGCTGAAGCTAAACTCCTTTAAACAACTTGCGTTTCGTCTGCACATTCCTCGTATTTTAAAGTATTCGACGCATGTTGTTGTATAATTTGGCAACTTGGCTACTGAAATCGAAAAAAGTCGACGAATGCCAAATTTTAGTTTGAATAGTCGTCAGTTTGTATGTAATATCGGTGCTGCTATATATTTGCAATTTCAATTCTTGCAAAAATGAATTCCTGTTTCTGCTTTCTTTAAAATGTAGTTCCTGCTGGAACCTGTATGGTGACATAATGTAAAAAATGAATAATGTAAAAAGTCCTTACTTATTATAACCAATTATTTTAATTAGCATGTAGCTAATAAACGTCTTATAATTTTAAACCCCAATGTTAAGGTGCGATCGGGTATTTGGTTCCGGTTTATTATCCTGCAAAAAACTGATAATATGTGGTTCCGGTATTCGGTATAAATACACGGATACTTAGTATTTACGGTTGCGGTGCAAAATTCCATAAAATTGCTTTTCACAAGTAAATATATTTAACTTTTTGCCTCGATTGCATTTCCGGGTAAGTCAGCAAGCACAAAATTTCTACACTACACTGAGGTAAAAAATGGAAAATCTAAGCCAACGATTAATTTTGATGCAGTAAATTAATACTTTTGCGTGATTTGAATACTTCCAACAGCGCACAATAGATGCCATATCCGGAAAAATCCGGTTCTGCTATAAAATTCACTATCTTGTTCCGGTCACCTTTCACGTGGGCGACGAATAACATAATATAATAATATGTAACATATGTGTAAGGCTTTTAGAATTTGCCTTAAACTCATACTCATCTGGACTTAAGACAGTGTTTCGGCGCATGCTTTGCGCATTTTAGCTTGCAAGTCACCAGATTTTGCTGAACACAATTTTAACGACGCTGTTATATCCGAGGAAGCTCGAAACGCAGATGCGATTCAATTTATAGATAATTTGGCGGCACCTTCTCAGAGCTATCATCATAACGGTGTCATCACTAAATCTGGCGGGTAAAGACATAGATAATCATAACTAGGCATAATTGAGATATTATTTTTAGAAACGTTTTGGAAATATTGCCAGACATTCATTGGTATAAAAATCTTGACTTAAATCTTGACTTACTAAAGTTAGCGAACCCAGAAACTGTTCAGACTAGACCCAATAGCATTGTTAGTCAATAGAACGCGAAATACACGCTAGCTGAAATAAATGTGCCGGCAAATTTGATTTTGAGATTTTTTAGTTTAGCGTTGCAAAATTGGTCTTATTTTTTCGATGTATCTTTGCTGTGAATTCTCGTTCTCAGCTCTGTATTTAAGATTTCCATTGCGGCAGCCATTTGTTTTTACGTTGGCGACTCCTGGATCGAGATCTTCATTTAGTCCGCTCATGTTTAGCACAGCTACTGCAATTAGTGGCAAAAAGTTTCGACATCATGTTCGGGTATCGTCTGTTGAGGTAATTTGTTTGTTTCTAGACATTGTGTTCAAGACACAATTTTTATCTGAATCTTTCTTTTTGAGTAATTGCTACATGCAGCTTTATTTGTGTTTATTTAAGAATAATTGTTCTTTTTGCATTTAAGGTTAATGTTTCTGATGTTTCTGTTTAAGATATATTTTAGGGCGATTGATACCACTTGATTTAAATAATACACAATAAGCATGTGTCAATGGATTTTAAATAGATGTTATTTTATTTGCGTGTTAACATGTCTGTTTTATTTTCAGGCTTGCGATGAAGCAATCAGCATTTTAGCTACTTATGTTGAATGCGTAGAATCCTTTTTTAGTACTTTTAAAACCATTTCGAGAACAGATCTGGGTGAAGAAAATTCTACATTGATACATTTGTCACATAATTCAGCGGAGAACGGGTTTGGCTCGACATCATGGTACGCAGTTTGAAGCTTGGGTAGTGGCGATTGTTATTCTTTGTTATTTATGCGTCGTTCACAATAAAAAATTCGTTTTGCCACGGAAAATTCTAGAAGGTAATGTTAACACGTGTCAGTTTTCGAAATTGTATTGGATTAATTCTACTTTAGCTAAAAATTGCGTTAACCTTGCTCTAACACGGTCACAGCCCTGTCCTATTACGTGGCAGAGAGCATTTCGTAGCACGCGTTAGGGTAAGACTAACGCATTTTTTTGATAATTTTTAATTTTGACACGTGTTTACCCTACCTTCTGTTTTCGGTGGCAAAATAATTTTTTTGTGTGAACGATGCATTATCACCTAAGTGATTTTGTTTTATCAGTGTTTATTTAACGCGTGCAAAACTTTCTATTTTTTTAATTTGGAGCTACATATAGATAATGCTAAAATTAAAAATCCCTAATATATATAATTTGAATGATATTTTGCAAAATACGCTTCGCTTGTCACCTCTGGTTGTCAATATTCAACTTTTATTGTATACCGTTCATCAAACACCATCGTTTATATAGTGTGCTCCGGATAAATTTTAGGTTAACCTTGATATGCATGATAGAAATTTGCAATAGGAAAGGTTGTGGCTCATTAATCATAAGTATATAGAGTGGCTTAATTTTATGCTCAATTAAATTCCAGTTGTCTTTTATTTATTATTGTATTTCGCATGTTAAGCATTTGTTTACTGTTGTATATTCAGGTATAATAATTTGAGCAACAGCAAACGATTCGATTGCACTTCAACAATACTGAAATGCCAGAATATGACACCGCGTGTAGTGAACGTACTAAAATCATTATATTCTCATATTCTGCATAATTCACAAATTATACCAGATCTTCTGGCTCAATCTCGTGAAGAAAAGAAGATTAACAGGGTGATTATGGTGTTAATTTATGAGCGCTTAATTATTAAAGTAAAATGAGGAATCAAACTTGTTTAACGCTTGTTGTGAAACCTCGGGAGTATTGATTTTAACCTGCAGTGCTTCAACATCTGGAACACATTATTATTAGTATTATTATTATTATTATTATTATTATTATTATTATATTATTATTGTTGTTGTTGTTATTATTATTATTATTATTGCTATTATTGCTGTTATTATCATTGTTGTTATTGTTCTTATTATTGGCTGGGTTTCTGAAATCTTACTTAAGTTTTTACTTAAGTTATACTTAAGTGATTACTTAAGTCGCCGACTAAATTAAATACTTAAATTTTTGAGCAACACCAAATAAGTCAAAGGTCGGTCATTGTCATAACAAGAAAGTATTCTTGAGTCTACAAATTCAATTAGACCAATGTTAGTATGCTTAAACGGTTAACTTGTAATATATCAAAAATTATTCAGCGACTTAAGTATTTACTTAACTTAGGTACGATTTTAAAAACAACAAAATGGTTAAGTAATTACTTAGTATGTACTTAAGTGCTAAGTCGTACTGAACTAGGGTTTTGGAAACCCAGCCATTAGTATTATTATTATTATTCTTAATGTCGTTTAACGTAGTGGTGTTCTTTTATTGTTGATTCATCACTCAGGATTTTATTTTGAACGTTGATTTAAATCTAAAGTATTCCATTCACTTTAATTTCCCGATTCTGACAAATTAAGAAACATTTTTTAACGGCGTAGGTTTATTAAGTGACGGTAAAATTTATTTTCTGTATTTCCGGGTTAAAGATAATAGTAAACGCGCAAGCTATCGTCTTTGCCGAAGACAACCCTACGCCTAGCCATGCTGCGACGAAACGTATAAATAGTCGATTATCTGTTGATCCTAATATTCAGGTGCGTTATTTGGTTTGCAATATTCTATTGGCTGAATCTTAGAAAGCTTAGTAAGTATTTAGATTCAAGTACTTAGATAAGTCTGTGCTTAACTAAATACTTAAGTTCTTGAACTAAAGTTTGAGTTAGTGTCAGATGTCGAAAGCAGGGTGCAAACGGAATTACAATTTGCCGGAACTGGAATTTGAAAACATTACCGGAATAGCTGGTGAAATAACCGTAGTTAGACATAGGTATTCACTTTATCAGCTGTATTTTAGATTTTCACAATCCACGGAAGCAAAATCTGCCTTCGATGGTTTATTTGCGGCGATTGTTAAGGTTTGCATACTATACTAATCCACCGACCAAATTTTAATACCGGAATTGTTAATTCCGGTAAAAAAATTACCGTAACCGGAAATTGAAAAATGCCGGAACCGGAATCCCGGTTGCACCCTGGAGGAAAGCTAAAGTTTTGTCTATATTTGATCAAGGTTAGTTCGTAGTAGCACATCAAATAGGGTCTGTGAGTTAAGTATTTACTTAACATTAATACGCTCTTAGAAACGGTAAACTCGTTAAGTAATATTGCTAGTACATACATAAGTATGAAGGAGTGCTTAAATAGGGTGTCAGAAACTCAGCTTAGTCTCGTATTTATCTGTTTACGTAAGCCTTAACTTGTTTTTCGTTGGAAATTGCAGATACTTACAAGGCAGTAAAGTGTGAAAATTGATTTTTAATTTAATTTTACTAGCCAGGGTCTGTAAAGTCTTGGCGTGGGTACAATGTTTGATGGTCAACGTTAACACATGGTACAATTATTGAGCTGCAGCTACAAAGCAGTGAGATAGATAACATTGAAATGTATGAAGTTAATCTGCAAGTTTTTAGAAATCTCTGTCGGATGACGCAATTGATGATTGCGGTTTAACCGTGAGGCCTAATACAGAAGATGTATGCAATCCGCCATCTTTCTATCAACCCAATGCATCGCTTGATTGTCATAGCGATTTACTATTGCGATTAGCTTCTCTGCTGCAGAAAACAATTAGGATAATCGATGATTATACAAATATTGTAAGCGGCTGCAAATGGTTAACTTCTGTCATTTAATTAGCTGATGTTTTATGAGCACGTGCAAAAACCTTCGTGTTAAGTTTGTTCGGAAGATTGGCAATAACTGTTCAAGAAAATCGCATAGCTTATTTTTTGTAATTGTTAAAACAATATGTCCCTTAAATCTTGATTCGGGTTTTATTAAGTAACCGTTGTTCCAATTATTGGTGCTTACCGTTCTAATTATTGGTGCATTGCCGAATTCTTTTAGCTTCACTTCGTTACTGCTCATTCTGATGTGTGTTGTTGGGCACTTATTTTGGCTGCTACGCTCGTTCATTTAAGTTTCGTGGAAGATTCATCTAACAGGTAAGTACCACATTATGTATTCAACCTTTGTATTTGTTTTAGCCTGTTTCTATAAATTTTTGTTTCAGTCGAAGAAGCGTGAGTATATAGTGGATTAGTTGAGTTTATAACCTCTGATGTTTCTCGGTTTGGAGGATCTATAGATAGCGCATTTTTTTTAATTGTGTAGCTCAGAATGTTTAAGTCTAAATGCTCTAAATAATAATGCGAACTGAACGTGGCATAAACAATTGTATATGTATTTTTAGGATTCAACCGATACTTCTGGATCACACTGTGTTAAAACAAGTCTACCATTTATTTTCAACAATGACCTCGCACAGTGATAACGCGTTTGCGATACAAAACATAATTAGTCACTTTTTAGAGTCAATTGCTGTAGTGCCAAATGTTTATTCACTTATTTGTACAAATTCTGGTAAGATAATGACATGTGTAATTTAGCTTATATAGGCAAGAGATTTTTTGAAATTGTGATTTATAAGAAAAGTGGAACTGTTGTACTGCTGTCAAGTCAGTCGTAACACGAATTGTCTGCGAGCCATATGACCAGCTAAGTACGCAGTTGGTATTTAAACTCGAATTTAAAATTTAACAAGTTTTCTTCTTAATTTATTCACATTCTTGTGTAAATTATGGTTGTGCTGGTAATACTAAGACTGAAGTTTATTGTTACAGATAACTGCCTGTTAAGCGCCGTGTTCAAATTTTATTGTAACTATATCACATTAGATCACAGAAAGTACAAAGAAGTTGCTGGGGTAAGAACTTCGGGCATAGTTTTTATGCCTGTCATGTCATAGAAGTTGACGCCCATGTATAGAACAGGGCCGGAACAGATGGTATAAGCACATTCCTAAGCCTAAGCGTAAACCTGAACAAACACGTTAGTCTAAAGCTTAACTTGACACTATTACAGCCCTGCAGGAAAGCGTTCCGGTCCTGTTCTATACATGGGCCGAAGTTGGAATACCGGCAGGTTTACTAATAATTTGTTATAATCCAATGTTTATGTAAAGCGCATCTAAAATAATTGTTTGTTTTTGTCAAACAGTTTGATAATGTCTATAAATTTTTCTATAATTTGACTAAAACCTATCATTCAATTACTATTGCTTGCGGTATGTTTACTAAAAGTTAGGTGTACAGTCACGGACAGAATTAAGTGCAACCGTGGTCGCGACACAAACGCGGTTCGAATCGCGATCGCTGGCAACCGCAATTTACGTGGACGCAAAAAGCGCGACTGCGACCGCGGTTCAAACCGCGACTGCGACCGCAGTTCAAGCCGCGACGGCGACCGCGGTTCAAACCGCGACTGCGATCTCGGTTTGAACCGCGACTGCGAACGCAATTAAAATCGCGTCTACGATCACGTCTCAAACCGCGACTGCGACCGGGGTTCAAAAGTCTGAAACACTCAGACGCGGCTACAAAACCGCAACTGCAACCACAGTGGACGCAATCGCGGTTTCTGTGCACAATTATGTCCGTGACTGTATGTTTAAGTTGCAGTCACTGGCAAAGCTAAGCGCGGAAGTCGGTGGTTTATAGTCGTGGCTGAGTTTTATAAGCTTGCACGCGTCTAGAGACGTGGTAGCACTCATGGTTCATAGCGCGGTTGAAACCCTGTTTACAAGCGACTGAAAATGTAATACTTGGCAACCGCGACTTTTGTTGCTTTTATTTTCGCCGTAAACTGCGCGCCGTTGAAATTGCGTTCGCTGTTGATTGCGTTCAAGAGACGAGCAATCGCGATGAGAGCTTCCCTCAGGCCATCCATTTACTACAATCCATAAGCGATGTGAACAGGTTTCGCGATTGCAATTAATTCTTTACATGACTAGTCATACTGTTTTTGATTGTGCTAGGTTAATGGCTCTTTGTAAAGCCGAATAGTTTTCGAACACTGATGCATCCTTTCCGTGTATACTGATGTTTGCTGTAATTTTTTAGATTTTAAATTTTACTTGTCGAACACTGTTTACTTCCCAAGAAAGTTGTGGACAAGATAGATCACACTGCGGTGTTTCTTTCAATTGCATATGTGTTTGCAGTGTATGTTTCTTTTTTTCGCTCTTTATTGTAACTGTTTTTGTTGTAAATATTGACGTAAACTAGTTTGTCGATTTTTCATTCGGCACAGACCCTGTAGTTCCATTGATTGTCGAATTTTTTAATAGCCAGTGCAATTTATCCTGTTTGGATTGGCATAGGTACTTAAACATATCCAGTGTTTATAAGCATCTAATGGTGTTTGTACAACGAATAAAAAATTTCAGACGCGTCATATTGGCGAATTTTTCGGCAATGGTTTATATATTGTTTCAGTGCACCGATTTGATTGACGCAATTTTGGGGATTGGTGTTTACCTACTAAACGACATCGTAGATTCTCAAACAGGGGTCCAGTCAAATAATACTGTAGCGGTAGACGTTGATTTCGTCGTGATTAACAAAGCTCTTGTGACGTTTGAGCGCCTGCTTATGAGCAATCAAACCGAACCTTTTCGTTTGGTTCATCGCCAGGAGCTGAGCATAAGCAGAAATTTAAATCGACTATACATAGCTCTTAATTGTGCATGTATGTTTTTTGTACAGTTTACTACAGTCACGGCCAGAATATAAGACCGCGCTTCTATAATTGCATCCGAATTTTGTTTGCTCATGACCGCTCGTGTCCGCAAATTTAATATTAGGCAACAACTTATACCATGTGAGTCGCGGTTTGGAGCGTGATGCAACTTCCACAACGTAATGAGTGCACCAGGTGACTTTTTTCGGGGTGGGGGGGGTGTGCAGTACACTAAATCAAAAAAGAAACTAAAAAAATTTTGAAGCTTTTTGGCTTCAATGTGCTACGTAGAGAAACCAAAAAAGGTTCAGTGTGCCGCCCATTGAAGCCAAAAAGTTTTAGTGTGTAGCCCACTGAAGCCAAAAAATGCTTCCGTGTGCAGCATACTGAAGCTTTTTGGCTTTAGTATGCAGTGAACTGAAGCATTTTTGACATCAGAATGCTGCACACTGAAGCCAAAAACCTTGATTCTGCTGCGTACTGAATCTGAAAAAACTTCCGTGTGTTGCGTGCGTTCTGAAGGAGAAAAGCTTTAGGCTTCAGTATGCAGTGAACTGAAGCATTTTTGACATCAGAATTCTGCACACTGAAGCCATTAACCTTGATTCTGCTGCGCACTGAAACTGAAAAAACTTCTGTGTGTTGCGTGCGTTCTGAAGGAGAAAAGCTTTAGTGTGCTGAACACCGCAGCCTAAAAGCTACCTTGTCCAGCATACCGACGCACAAAAGGTTAAGTGTGCTGAGCTCCCTGAAGTACAAAACTGTCGTAGTGTGCACGAAAATGTGTTGAGGTCAACGCGGTAGGAGCACAATTTCTACTACAGCAGTGCGAAGGAGGGACGGGGGACATTTCCATCGAAACTTTTATAAACCTTAAAAAAAGTACGTGTACCTCTTTATAAAAAATTTTCCAATGTAAAATTCCAACCATTATCGTGTTCAAAGATTCAAAAAAATAGGTCATGCAAGATCGTTCCCTGTCGAATTTTTTTCAGAATACGCCAGTGCAGTCGAAAATGGGTTATCTGCAAGTAAAGGGCAGTGCGGCAATGGCGAGGGAGAACGCAGCTGTGGAATGGGACAATCTTCGAAATTTTTGTAAAATTTTCAAAAGGCAGGGGACCCTATAATAAAAATTTCTCTAATAACACTTATACAAAACATTGCTTTGCATTAAAAATAGTCATGATGGATAACGTTTTATGCAGCGAAACAATCAGCTGCAATAACAGTCTAACTAATCATTATTTTGATAAATGTTAACGTCGAACGCTTGCCGAATATGAATTAAGTTTTTTTGCATTCAGTGTGCATCAAACGAAAGTTTTTCGCTCTTCAGTGCGCTGCACACTGTCCCCTCCCACAAAAGTCATCTGGTGTACTAATGATTTTGTGGAAGCTGCATGATGGCGACTGCATTCAATTCTGGCCGTGACAACACGAGGTGGGAAACTGTTATTGTTGGACCCCTAGTTTGAGTTAGTATGCAATATTACAGTTCTTTGCCTGCAAATGTCGCACAGTGCTAAGTTGACTGATGGTGGGTCCTTGTGATCGTGATACGTTGCATAAAATATGTGCAACTATACGCTCGTTTAGGGCCTAGTATATAAATACTCAAAGATTTGGACTATGACTGTATATTAATACCTACAATATTATGTTAGAGTAATTTGTTCACAGATATTCACTAGTTTATATGATGCAAATCTTTATTTGCTATATAATACAAAGGTTTGTGTGACTATCTTTTGCTTGTTTTAGCTTCACTAGATGAGGAAAATAAATTGGTAACGCAAGAAAATGCTGCAGATATGTGCTGTACGTTAGGTTTGCTGGTAGTCAGCAAGCATTGTTTATTTTCTTGTTTTAACTATATATTTTATTAATGTTAGTGCATCAGGGTGTGAATTTATCGTCATAGCACAGTACACATTTGAGTAAATCTGCTGTTTTTTTTGATTGAATATATCTTTTGGCTTCAAGCTTACTGTTTCACGGTGTCTAGAATTAGGCATATTGTAGTAAGCCCTCTATTAGACCACGTGAATCGCAGTGCGAAATTTTGCATTGGCATTTTGTATTACAGTCCCTTTCCCTTCTCATTCGTTTCATTGCTCTACATTTATAATATCGCTTGGTTTCCCTTACACTATTAATGCTTATTTTTTCTAAAACAGACATGCTCCAAACTAAAATTTTATGCTGGAATTAATTAAAAATATGCGCCGGACTGTTAGCTCGCTTGTCTTCGAAGTTTCGTTTACTGTGTTTAGATCACGACCGCGATTGCCTTAATACTATCAATGACAGTAGATTTTGCGTTGGTAGACTGACCCATGCCCTGTTTTAGCTGTTCTATGGTACATGTTTTTAGCTCGTACTATACAGCGTATATGTGGTATGCTTTCGATGGATCTGACATTGACAATTTCTGGTCCACAAAAACAGGTTTCAAGCTGATCGGCTGAGCATATCAAGAATATTTTGGCTATATTACAGATATCTGCCTTATGCGCAGTTTTGCCTCAAGTCAATTTTTGTATTCTTGTTTTGTAGCTTTGTTCAATAATTTCTTCTTAAGAAACCTGCATATATAATTTTAGCTTTTACTCCCAATGTGAACTTCGCGTTTATCAAAGGTTTTGACCTTTAAACTTTAATCTCTTGTTTGATTAAGTCCTAAGTCAGTATAAAGTCATGTATTAGCAATCCAGTCATCGTTGCTGTTCAATTTTCCGTGTAATTTTCTAATTTCCCAAAATCCTAATTTCCCCGGTAGTATCCCAATTTCCCAAAATCCTAATTTCTCGTGTAATATCCCAATTTCCCAAACTTGCTGTATCACGAGTCATACGCCAGTTTTCCTTGTAAAATCCAGATATCGTGGAAAAAGTTTAGGTGTATACTTAGGTTCGGGCGTAGGCTTAACGGAACCGTAGACAGTCGGAATCTTGCCGCTTTGTAGCCAAATTGGCACATTTGATTCTCCCATACATGAGAAACTTGATCACATTAAAACATTTTATAATTGCGTGTCCTGCTTTGGGTCCCTTAAAATTTGGGAGGGGGTTCAGGAGGGCAGTAGCCCCTCCCCCTGAGAACATAATTTAAAAAGGAGTCTATGTGGAGGATGGAATGTTTTATTTCGGGAAGTTGGTTTTATTGTGTTCTTAAAGGTGTTGTTCCCCTCCAAACCCCCCACACAATAGGCAATTTACGTATATATTGAAATTGTATTAAACCTTGTTATTGTGTATTAAAATTATAATACCACAAAGAGTGCATTCAGACCAGGAATGTTGCCGGGATTTGGTTTCCGAAGGGTAACCTAATTTTTCAACGGGAAAACTCAACATATCTAAATTATATGAGCAACGAAAATAAAATTACGTAAACATGTGTTAAATTAGTACAAACGGACAATTTCACCCGACCCGTAAAGTGAGGGGTTCAAAAAATTTTATTTTCAAAAGCCCTAAATATGTAGAGCGAAAAACGCTGCGCCCAAAATCCCAATTTCCCGGGTTATATCCCAATATCCCAAAATCCCAATTTCCCAAAATCTCTAGCGAAAAGGCTGCGCCCAAAATCGCAATTTTCCGGGTAGTATACGAATTTCCCAAAATCCTAATTTCCCGGTAATAAATTTTCCGAAAAGCGGTCGAATTGATATGTTAAATATAGTTTTAAATGCATTCAAACAGGTTTGACATTGAACTCACAAGAAACTGAACCAACTCTTTCTTTTCTAACAACAGATCTAGAATCTTCATTGGAAGCCATATGTGATTCTAAAATATCAAGTAATATATAATTTACAGTAAACAGTATATATGTAAAATAAATTAATAAATATACAACATAAAACTATTTAAATAAATTAAAAATGTTGTTTATTTGGTTTTAACCCATTGTAAAATTTTTTAAAAATAAATCTATTTCATATGTACATAAACCAGATGGATGTACTGTACGCAATTGGGTTTGGGTAATGTTTAGCACCACCACCGCCATACCTTGCTCTTATAATTCACTTATTTGTGAATTATTTTGGTGACGGTTTATTCACGTGAGCTTGAGGCATTACCCGTCATGGCGGTAATTAAATTTTAAATTAATCTTAAATAATTAATAAAAGTAACTTATTAAAGATATTAACTTCAATTAATATTAAAATCAAATTACATTTACAAATTTAAATATAATATAAAGAAATTAATATTAAAGTTATTTAATAATTAAAATTTAGATTAATAATAAATAATTAATAAAAGTAACTTATTTAAGATATTAACTTAAGTAATTTTAAAATATAATGACATTTATTAATTTAATAAAATTGCATTCAGATTAAATAATGCCTACAACCAGTGATCACGATGTCATTGGTATTGCTGGAGGCGGCAGTATTTTGTCGGAGGAGACTTCCACCTTAACTGATCAACCACAAACCCCAATGGACACGGCAGCAATTGATCACAATCAGGATTACGACGTCGAGGGTAATAATGATGCAAATGAATTAAAAGGGGACTATGCGAACTTATTACGGTCTAGAACACTCTATGTAACTAATCTTAAATATCATGGTCTTAATAACTTAACGTGCGTAGAAGTGCTGAACGCTGTTAATAAGGTTTTCACTGTCCAGGGCGGTGAGAAGTTTAGTAATAGTGTTAAAATTATTTTCCCATCCAAGGATATTGCATCTATAGCAGCAGGTAAATCAATTAAAATTGGGGACTCGGAGGTAATTCTAGAAATTCCTCGCGACGCAACATTGCAATCTCCTTTTATTGTTCGAACTTTACATCTATATGGCGTCCCCTTTGAAGTTCCGGATAAAGCGCTACAGTCGTTCTTAGCTGCTCAAAATATTCAGTGCTTGCAACCTGGTCGTTTCATCAAGCATCGAGGAAGTGAATACATCTCAAGTGGTCGAAGTTTCTTAGTCCAGATCCGCCGCGACTATAAAATACCTCCTCGGCTCCAATGGTGCGATCCTCATTTTAGGCGCGGATATATTATAATTCGGGCATGGTACCCGGGTATGGGTCGGTATTGCAAATCATGTTATAAATTTGGACATGAACAATTAGATTGTGTTGATTTTCCTGCTTTGAACAACACTGAAGTGGACACGAACTCAGCTAAACAACAACAAGAAGAGCAAGAACCCAAACAACAGTCACAACAACAGCAGCAACAGAAACAACAAATACAACAACAACAATTACAACAACAACGGCAACAAATGAAAGCCGGGATAGACAAGGATCGCAGCAAGTTAAATACAAACAAGCAGTTTCTTGATATCAGTAACTTTATTATGGGGTTAATCAAAAATATTCAGTCCAGCATTAACAATGATATTATTGTGAGAGAACCATTAGCTTTAGTCATCAATGGAAAGCTGGATTTGACTAAACTGCCAGAATCCGGGAAATCTTTTCTCAATTTTTCTGCTTGGTATAGATATTTGCATTTGAAACGATCGATGTCTCCGCCATTTCACCCTGAGGGTGAAGACGTTAAAACATTTTTTGATTCGAAACATCCAAGCAATTATCGTCTTTCGAATTTCCATGTTGACAATCCAGTATCTGTTTGGGGCGAGTCTTTCTCATCTCCTGAAAAATTTGTCGCAGTGTGGAAGGCGAGATTCAGTGGTCGCAAAGATATCGAAGAGAAGGTTTGGGGAACAGACGATCCTAAATCAATAAAATTTTTACATAGTCAGATAGTTTGGCCGGGCACAACGTTACATTATTTGTGTATCGTTTTCGAATTAATTTATACGATTTGTTTTGCACGAGCACAACAATGTGATGTGATTGGGCGCACACTATTGTCAACAGAGGGTCTATTGGTTGAGACTGTACCTGGGCCGGGGCCTTGGAGCTGCGGCCGTGGACACTCTGATAATCGAGCTCAAAATAGAGTTACCTGGCGTCCTGGCAGTTTAAACTTAAATGGTGACTGTCAGACTCTTGTGCGAGAACACATTATGTTACGAAAGGTGAGAACAGTAAGCACATCGTCTGATATATCTTCTCGCGTTACAGGTGTTAAGCGGTTGTATGAAGAGTCAGATGTGATTAGTGGCAAAAAGCCAAACATTGCAATGTGAACGTGCATTTTTTTTTGTTTTACATGCCTTAAATTGATATGAAAGAGAGTCAATATGGATCTGCCAAATTTCTTTTCTTTTTCCAGTTTAAATTGCAGATCCATTAAGCATTTTCGAAAAGTGTCGATAGTTTTTGAAAGGATAAAAGATTTGGATTTGATTTGTCTGCAAGAGACACATTTTAAAAACAACTGGGATGCAGAGATTTTTGATAGAATTTTCTCACGCAATTTTAAAATATTTCACAGTTTCGCAAGCGAGGAGAATAGTAAAACAGGGGTAACGGTCCTTATAAATAGGACAGCTCCTGTTGGTCAAATTGAAAACATTTTTAATATTCAGGGTAGGGCGGTCACGATTGCTTTTAGTATTGGCTCTCTTTCTTTTTTCTTAATTGGTATTTATGCTCCCGCGAACGGCGAGCAGCGAGTAGTTTTTTTCAACCAGCTGATGCAACAAGTGCAAAATTCGTTTTGGTTTGATTATAAATGTGTTATTATGTTGGGTGATTTTAACTTAGTTGAGGACCCGGTTTTGGACCGATCACGGCCGTCATATGATCAGCAGCAAGGCCTGAGAGAGCTTTATTGTTTGAAGGAACTGTTGGTGATATCTGATGTTTTTAGGGAGACACATCCAAATAAAAACGACTTTTTTACTTTTCTTTCAGACATTCATGGAAGTCAGTCTCGTATAGATCGGATTTATATGCCGGCTTTTTTACAACCGGGCGCTTTGTGTACCGCTCGTGCAGTGAACAAGACAGATCATAGGTTGTTTAGAGTTAAGATTCGCTTACCTAATTTAAAGAGAGGTAAAGGATACTATAAGATGAATACAATGCTTTTGGGTGAAGTCGGCGTACAGACCTTTGTTTTAACGCGGCTCAAACATTTAATGAACATTTCCACAGGGTTTTCTATGATGTGGGAAGTATTTAAGGCTGATGTTAAAACCTTCTTTGTAAAGTTGGGTAAAAATAAAGCTAAGGAACGCGACATGTTGAGGAAATCATTAGAGAGCCAAGTTATTAATGTACAAATGCTGATAGGACAGTATCCAAACAATCCGAATCTCAGATCGGGTCTTAAAAAGCTAAAAAATGAAATCGAATTATTGAATGCATTTTATATTGCTTCTTGCAGGCATAATACGTACTACGGTAGTGAGGTAAATGACAACGCCTCTTTAGCAACAGTCAAGTCTCTTCAACGTAAGAACTGGGAAGCCAGGCATATAAGCTCGATCGAAAGGTCTGATGGCACGTTAGTAACAGACTCAGATGCAGTTCTAGGTGAAATTACTGAGCAGTATTCCAACGTATTCAGATCGGAAGGGATAAGCGGAGAAGATCTCACTTTTTTTCTGGCACAAAATGGTCTTTCCAAGTTGAGTGAGGTGGAAAAAAATACTTTAGAGGGACCCATTACGTCAGTTGAAATAGCGAGCGCTATTAAATCTATGCAGGGTAAAAAGACGCCGGGATACGATGGTATTTCTGTTGAATTCTATTGGCTGTTTTGTGGAATATTATCTGAATTTTTGTGTAAAATGTATAACGCGTTCTTGGATGATCTTAAGCTCAATTCCTCCGCATATGATGGTGTTATTACCCTATTATATAAAGGGAATGGAAGGAAAACGTGTCGCGATAATTGGCGGCCAATTACGTTGCTGAATATAGATTATAAGATTTTTACGAAAGTTTTGGCAAAAAGATTAGAATCGGTCATGAAATCTTTAGTCCACCCGGATCAGACAAGCTCGGTTCCCGACAGAATTATCCAAGACAGTGTTGCACATGTCATGTCTGTTATTCATTATGCCAATGAAAGCAACGCAAAGGCGTTGCTGCTATCAGTTGATCACAAAGCCGCTTTTGATTTGGTGGAGTGGTCATTTATTTTTGAGACACTTAGGGTCATGAATTTTGGCGAAAACTTTTTAAACATGATCAAATGTATTTATAAACCCGGATGTACAAGATCATCTGTTATAGTTAATGGTTTTAAGTCAGAATTTTTTCATGTTTTCCGTGGAATTCGACAAGGGTGTCCCTTATCGCCGTCATTATATGTCATAACAGCGGAAGTGGTAGCTCATTATCTTCGAATAACTTCAAGAATTTCGGGGATACCACTATACGGCATTAACACCCGAGTGACTAAGTTTGCCGACGACACTAATATTTTTCTAAGTAGGATTTCAGATATAAGTGTGGTTTTTGATGTTTTTGAAAAATTTCAAAAGGCCTCTGGCAGCCGACTAAAGGAAACTAAAACACAGATACTATTAATGGGCGATCTAAGGAACGCACTTGTACCCCATCAATATGCACGCTTTATTGTTGAAAGAGTGAAAATTTATGGCCTTTGGTTTGATTCAAAGGGACTCGATGTTCCTGAAAATTGGATAAAGTGCTATGAAGCAATTGCAAGTCTTGAACAGCGAATACCGCCCCGAGGTATCTCTGTTTTTGGAAAAATACATCTTGTTCACATTTATTTTTTGTGTATGTTTAATTATTTGATAAAATTAGTAACACCCCCTGAGCAACTAGTGAAGGAAACTATCAATGTGGTTTATAAGTGGTTGTGGTACCCGTCCACCGCTAGTATTATTAGAAGGGATATCCTGTTTTTACAACCTAGACACGGCGGGATAAATTTCCCAAATATTTTTGTCAGACTGAAAGTGAATCGTTTAATGTTTTATATTCGAATATTAAGAGGTACCGAAGTTGTGAGTTGGAAGAGATGTTTTGAACATTTCTTTCGGCAAGTTCAGTTTTCGACTAAACGTCAACTGAGACGCATTGATGTACCGGAGTTATATAAAGAGATACGGATTGCAATGATTGAGTCATCTTTTAAAATGGATGGAAATTTTTGTTGGTTTTTTGGCGAAAAGTTATCCTTAAAAACAGTGTCGGCAAATAAATTGTATAAAATGTGGATACACGCTGTGTATAAGGGACTCATGCATCCTAAACATGTTTTTTGGCGAGACGAGCTAGGAGTTGAACCTATTTTTGTCGAGCGATCATGGATATGGGCAAAAGCGAAATATGTTGACGGCTCTGCGCGAGACGTCCATTTTAGGTTAAGACACAAGTCATTGTATACTAATCACCGCACTAGTCATTTTACAGATGGGACAAATATATGTTCGTTTTGTTATTTGGATGGAATTGAAGTGCGGGAGGATAATGTTCATGTGTTTATTTATTGTTTGCGGGCGCAAGAAATTAGTTTTTTCATTACTCCCGTTTTGCAACAGGTAGCTGGAGTAAATGAAATAACGATTTCGGATTTAATTTTGGGACGAAATATTCACGACCCATTAAAGAGAATAGCTTTTAATTTCATCGTCCAACATGCACAATTGGCAATATGGAGTGCTCGATGTAAACTCGAGTTTAACAATGAAAATGTCTGTGTTGTTGATGTTTTTCAGGAAAATGTTTATAGAAATTTGTGCAAACTTAAGCTGTATCTAAAAGAAGAATGTTTTTTTAAGGTTTTTGGAACAATAACCCGACAGAATGATAGCATGCTGGGTTTTCGAATGTCTTTTTCTCAGCGTACCTGATTTGTAGTTTGTTCTGAAACTAGGTTTCTTGTGTGCTTTTTAACATATTTGCTCTGAATAATATCCTTGCAAGCAGAGTAGAATAATGGGTAATTTTCAAGGACCTTTGTTATGTTATGATAATATGTTGTTGCCTTCTTTGGTTTATATAATTGCTTTCGTTGATGTAAATGTGGTTTATCCTTTTAATAAAACCCGGGGTGTTCGGCAAACGAGCGCTTCGGACTTAAACTTAAACTATATATTTTCATATCCGGATATCCGGCAATTGCCGGATTTTTATCCGGATATCCGAAAAGAAATACCCATTTTGAGTCCCAATCAATAGGAGTGCGTATCCCTAATAATAGTCCGTGGTGCATCGAGTCCTTAAACCCTAATTAGAGTCCATAAATGTCAATTTTTCCTAATTGTAGCGCATAAATGACTCCAGAACCAATTAAAGGAGAGTTCAAAACTTTGAAGCGTACTTAAGTTTTCAAAGTACGTTAAAGCTTTTGATGCAAGGCAAATAAACATTCAATTCAAGGGTTAGTTACAATACCGGGTATATGCGTAACGAAGTGTGGCGCAGGACGGGATAAAAATAAAAAACAGTCCGTAACCGAATAACAGGGGGTTACCCTCTGGAGAGGTCAAATAAATATCAGTCCCACCTCTTATTCGGGTCACTCACTAGTCACTACAGCACCTCAATAGTTCTGGGTGTTCAGTTTAGAAAAATGCTACAGACTACTAAATAAATACTTGCGTTGACAACTTAAAATTGAGTTAATTTGATTCCATCGAACATAACCCTTCCCTCGAACTATATACTTGAATCGTTTTAGTTCTCAGAACAAAGAACCAGATTGAAATACACTTACGCTAAGTCGAACAAACATCAGCCCATGGATCCAGAAATTCTAAATGGGCGGGATGGTAAATACTTTGAAACGCAATTTTTCTCCAAAAAAT
This sequence comes from Enoplolaimus lenunculus, assembly GCA_030248215.1. Classification (NCBI taxonomy): domain Eukaryota; kingdom Metazoa; phylum Nematoda; class Enoplea; order Enoplida; family Thoracostomopsidae; genus Enoplolaimus; species Enoplolaimus lenunculus. The sequence continues at coordinate 29,470 of JASANG010002556.1, forward strand.
TTTCTTAGCGGGGAAATTGCAAGGCAAGACCCTATTTTATAACGAAAGTATTATGATAAGAGGACAAGTTGTAAGGTAATGAATGACCATATCATTTTATCACAAAAAGTTTATGTAGGAAGTGGGGACAAATTGTAAGGTAGGGGTCATTAGACATTTTTCTTATCCGGACCGAATATCCGGTGTTCATCTGTAGTCTATATAGTACTGTTCTCAGTAAACTTGCTATCATCATTCTCGGATACACGAAGTATTAACCGAGAAAAACTTTGTTTAATAAAACAGCTAAAACTAAATTAGCGTTGCATTGAATTTACGGATAAAGCTAAACCTGTGTGAAACCCGGCCGTATATTGATTTCAACAGAAACTCAGGCCCATGTTACTTTTTTTGGCCGTAGAGGTTTCTATTATTACAATTTTTGCTTAAGAAATAAAGATTTTGAATCATCATGGAACAATTATGAAAGAATGTGGTTTAATATTCTGACTGAGGTTTGGATACAGAATTTTTTCGTCAGCTCCAGATACTATCATATTATTAGTTCAGCACAGTAGCAACAGGTTCCCAGAAAATTAATTAGTATGTTCGTTTCACACAAACACTAGACCAATATCGCGTAATTTCTCTCGAATACACTATTCCGTTCATTGTAAAAATAACATAGACATATATGGTACCTTTAAAGGGTAAAAACGTTTCGTACACAACTCAAAATCCACGCGGCTCACAAGTAAAGCACTCGGCAATACCTACTCTCTAGGTATATGAAAAATTCCAGTTGCAAGCTTTAACAGCTTAACTATACGCCGAAATTTCGCTTCGAAACGCGCACCCAAAATTTCAGTACAAAATACACACGCGTTACTCGCTTGTCATTCAAATCACTTAATAATTACTTAAAACACACGCTATTCGCTAAATTGTCCAGATCAGAAGCGCCTTTTACGAGTAAAAATAACACAAATGAACCTAACAGCCGCGTAATCAAGTACAGATAGTTCAAGCAAACCGGCGCTAGTAAATCTGAATACAATTCAACAGCACTTCCCCAAATACATTCTCTCCCCTTATGACTAGTGCCAAGCGCTTATATACCAACTGTTTTAAAGGTTAAATACAACAGATGAAAAACTATGGAATCTTTACAGATTCTGCGCATACCGTTGACCTCGTGATTAACCAAGGTTTTCTCAGAAATTTTGCAAGTAAAATTCACGAAAAATTCACTAAAAAGTTGTTTTGTCGCCGAGTCAAAGTTTTTAGAACAGTTTTTGAACTTTTAAAACCCCTGAAAACTATAATTTTATGTTTGACCCAAATCCCTTAGTTTCAAAACAAAATTTTCCTCGATAAATTGTCAGAAATCCACAAAAACCCACTATTTTGACTTCTCAGGGGCTTTCGAATGTGTTTAAATTCTAAGAATTACCATTTTCTAAAATTGTTCAAAAGGGGCTAATCGATTGTACCTTAAGAAAAAATTCATTTTGCACAAATATAAGCATCCACACGTTTATGAGCACTATCCGTAAGGAGGCTATAATTTTAAATCACGTGTTATTCGGATTCGCTTTATTACAAGTATTCGCACCAATTCATGCCCGAGTAATGCAGATTTACTAAAAAGTTTTAAAATTGCTGCAAGCTAACATATCTTTCGAGTGCCGCCCAATACATCTGCCTGTGTATGCGCAATGTACCAGATGCAACGCTGTAAATTAAAATTAAGAGCGCTGCACCTAAGGTACAACACCAACAACAACAATAGAAAACAACAACAACAACAACAATATAAAACAACAAAACAACAACAACAATATATCCTGCGTACATATCGCAACATACATACACATAAAAAATTTTAAAACAAAAAACCCAGATTATTTCAAAAATCAAGAAGGGGGAGACGAGCAAAACATCAATAAAGGGGGTAAACATTCAAATTTTTCGCGTTTTAAAAAAGGGGGCCAATGTTTAAAACAGGGGCGGAACAGTAGCATAGGCATGAAATTTTACTAAATTTTAAAAGGGGTATTGTTAAATTTTTTAGACAACCCCCGCTACACTCTCCTTACTTTATTCTCAACGAGCTCCTGCGAGTTAACCTAAATTCCTTCCTATAACAAAAAAACAACCATAACATCTTTAAAAATACACTTACCAACCACACTGAAGGTGTAAGGGACATGATTCGAGGCACATCACTAAATATTGGCCAGATGTTCAACAATTCTTCGCCATCTGCTTAATTTCGCGCCTGTATATAAACCAGCCGTTGCATACTGTTAATTGAAAAAAGATCTAAAAATAGACGAAAGTAATATTTTTTCCCTTTGAGCTGAAGCTTATACGACGCCATTAGCATATCGAATAGATCAACACCACCCATTCTTAGTTTTGAAAAGACAACAACTGTACGGTTACTACGAACTATTCCCAGCGACCAAATACCAAAACCTGTTTTGAGAATTTTTACCAAAGGTATGCTCGCAAACCAATTGTCAAAAACACTTTCAAATTTTCAAATTTCGGAAGACTATCACAAAGACTTAGTACAAATTCGCCAGACACCCCAACTTCTTTGCTGCGGCAAGTAACCGTTTTTTACCTGTGAATAACATGAAATCGTAACAAATACCGTTTGCACCATTTCGTGATAACACCTTGAATCCCTATTTATTCTGTATGTTAGGATTATACTGTTTGAGCGCACTAGAACCTTTGAATTTGATGATTTGCTCATCAACTGAGTGGCACTCCTCGGGTTCAATATGTAAGCACTGTGATCGTATTATATAATTATAAATTTGACGAATTTTGAACAACCTTTCTTTTTTTCATCTGAAGGCTGTGGAGCATACGCGTTGTTGTTGAAATGAAGAAATTGTTTTCATTTATCAAACCGATTGATACTAATGTCAGTCCCACGTTACCATTGGTTTGTACACGAAATTTCCAGCCGTTTGTTAAAAGCTCTATGATGTCCATTAAACGTTAACTGGACAAGCTATACCGTCCGCGGTAGCATGCATGGCGGGAAATTCAAATTACGGCGGTAAAATTGAAATTTTAATTGGTAATTAAAATTTTGGCGGAAAAATGAAGTTATGGCGGGAAAATTGAAATTTTGGCGGGAAAATTGATTTTGGCTGGAAATTCGAATTTTGGAGGGAAAATTCAAATTTTGGCGGGAACATTCACAAATTTTGGCAGGGAAATTCAAGTTTTGGTAAAAAATTTTTAATATAGCTCTTACTTTTGGTATGCGGACATTTTTTCAAAACGAAAATTATATGTGGGCATTTCGTGGGAAACGAAAACTATGCATGGACTAGAGTTGTGTCCGCTCAGAGTTACTGCGATATTCTCATGTGTCCACAGAAAAATTAAACAGGCGGACAATTCGTGTGCAACCCAAACCAACCGTAACGTGGAACTGACATAAATGACTCTGTCACAGGAACATACGCCGTCTTTGGCGCCCAGTACATTCGATATTCCGGCATTCAAACTATGCTTATGTGCAACAGACAACCGAGAAATCGCTCGGTTTCTTGAGCACACGTATTGAGGTACCTAAATATAATAAAATCAGTTTCAATACTGCAGTTATCCGTACGCTTAGGCTCACACTTAAGCTTGGAATAAGTTAATAATACAAGTTTTACATCACACTGCCATTATCGTCATCCAAATTACCGTTCTCTTCAACTGAGTAACGTCTTGCTTCTTGAGCAATCGGTATGCGCAGTTGTTTTTCCAAGTTCTTCAACTGGTTGCTCTGACTCAAACTCTGATGTTTCTGATTCACTTTCCTCCGTCTCTATAAACCTGGGACATGGTAGTCGTCAATCATCACTTAACGGTTCGTCAATATCTGATAATCTTCCATTCGGAATTATAAATTTAGAAGTCATGGTATCTTACGAACCCTAGAATTGCTGGAAAATACTAACAATGGCGAAACAATTATGCTAACAGAAGTATTGCAGTAGATGACACCGTGAGCCCCTAGTAAGTGGCACTTCTTGTCAGCGGTCCCTGCCGCTGCTAACTCCCCGGTCGTTATGGAATATTCTTTAAAGTCGTATGACAGAACCGTCCGGCTGTCATTTACGGTTATGACACGAAATGACATATCCGTCGTCCGGACTTCTTATTCGCTTGCCTGGAGTTGCTAGCTGAGCTCTATACTTCCTAAAGATATTCCTAGAATTTAGATTCCTCTCAAAAGACGAAAATCGCAATTAAAGAAAATAGAAAAGGAAATCAACTAGTTATCAAGGAATTAGTAAGTGGAACTTTTTGTGAGCGGTCCCTGCCGCTGCTAACTCCCCGGTCGTTATGGAATATTGTTTAATGTCATTTGCGGTTATGACACAAAATGACATATTCGTCGTCCGGACTTGTTATTCGCTTGCCTGGAGTTGCTAGCTGAGCTCTAAGGTTCCTAAAGATATTCTTATATATTAGTTTCCTCTGAAAAGAAGAAAATCGCAATTAATGAAAATAGAAGAATAAATCAACTAGTTATCAAGGTTTCGCTGCTGAAATCAAGAAAATATTAAAAACCAGAATAACTGGTTTTTAAAGATAGGAAAACCGAAAATTTTTCGCTTAACCCTTTCTCACATGAATATTTTCTATTTCCCCTGAGACATATTTTTATGCTTGGATTCGAACTCCAGTGACTGGAGTGGGAGGCGTATACCATCACCACTCAGCTATAGGAGCTTGACGCTCGAGCCCGAGGTGGCTCTAACGTCTTGTGGTGATTTAGTACCATGTATACGTGTTGCAATTGTTAAACACGGTTCGATATGTATTATTTAACGTATATACTCTGCGCTGAGTTGCCAATAGGCAACTCAATGTGAGAAGGGGTTAAGGGTTTATTTAAATTGTTGTTTCCTTTTATTCAGTAACTACAGAATGCGGTTCAATTCGAAATGTGTTTTTCTGAGAATTACATTGTGATCTTGAGACAATCTAATTCTACATTAGCTTTGGCCTAAGTATTTCTTCACTTGTATTTCTTTACTATGGGATGTACTCGCGATGGATTTTTTTTCCATGTTTTTAAAGTTTTTACGGAAAAAATGAAAAAAATTTATTTTTTTCGGTCATAATTTTTCCGAAAAAATAATTCTGCTAAAAATACAGAAGAAACAGGATACATGTTATAAAAGAGTTCTTATAAAGTACGACAACGTGAAACTGAGAATCTCGATGTGAGGTGGCGTATTTTGGTATATACGATAAAAACCACATAGCTAGGGAAGTTCGAATTGTCGAGTCTGATTAGGAATCCTGCAAATTCCTTCAAAAGGGTTATAGTCTGGGAGGTGCCGGGTATGCTAGTAAATATTAACGCAAGAAGGTAACTTAACGCTAGCATTTAACTCCGAAATTCCAACTAGACTCCGACTCCAATACTAAATGCCACTCCGGTAAACAATTCCAATAATCTTTCAATCAATTCGGTGACTCCCAACTCCTAAACTCGTAAACCTTGTAAGCATGTGAGACATGCTTGTGCTGGTGCATATGCAATAAATGCACTGCACATTGTGTTGTACGGTCGACACATATAGTCGACGAGAAATGCAGTTGGAGAGGCGGGCTACGTGGCGCAGTGGTAGAGTGCTCGGTTAAGGATCCATATAAGCCTGAGAGTTCGATCCCCGAAAGGTCTGATGACCTTGGTTCCTACCTAGACTGACAAACCTCTGTCCCCAGTATCACTGCCACAGCAATTCCACTCCGGTTACATTGATTCCAAAACACGACCTCTCAAATTGTTTGTTGCAACCTGCAACCCGCTAGACGCCAACGTGTAACACCAACCAGTAACCAGAAACTATTCAGCCGAAATATAAACTTATAAAGAATTTCCATAAACAACCAAATAAATATCCAGTCACCGTAACACACGATCTGGTAACCGAATGTTTTAAAAGGATTCAATGTAAACGTAACAAAAATAAAGCGCCTGAATTGTAGCTGATCAAGGTAGTAACTGAATGTAGAGATGGTGAGAGACATCCCACATTCCAGTTGATTTGTGTTACCAGGATAACTGGTTTTTAACAACACAATATAGTTTTACAAAAGCCTGACAAACCTGAAACGTAACAATACAATTTGACGCCATATTGAAAGCAGCTAACACTTTCGTGCAATATAAATATTATGGAAAGCGCCCTTTAAGACCGACCTAGGGGAAAGAGACTTAAGAGGCCCAGGGGTGCCTGAAATAGGGCTAACTAGGGGTACATACCAAAACCACCAATTTTAAATTTTTATAGAAATTTACATGGCTGTGCCCCGTACAACCGCCCTCGGCACAGTTGGCGACCCCTGGCATGAGCACTTGGGTGTTGTTGCCGTTGCGAATTAATTCTGACGCCGTTTCTTGTCTGCTATATGAAGGTATGCCCTTTCGCATAGTAAAGGAACCAGCGGTTGATCTTGCTGCAATGGTGGGTACGCAACTAGGGGCGGCCGATAAACCTGCTCTCTAGGCTGTACCGCTGCCGCTGCATAAGACCTTGGAGGCGGCTGATATACACGCTATTCAAGCTGACTTGGAACTATGGTCGGATCCAACATATACCGGGGCATCTCCTGCGGTTTATACATCAACTTCCACCCACCGGCGACTTGGTTATTACCTTCGGCGACTGTTGTACAGACACTGGTTGCTGAGTGGGACCCTGTTGATCTACGCGGCCATGCATCGATACTGACCTGACCACTGCGCTCCCGTGTTCCTTCCCCTCCGTGCACTATATTCAAACTGTCTCCGCAGTTGGTGTCCTCTCCGTCTTGGCGGTGGAACGATAAGGTTACGTTATGTCACTCAACGCTGATTTACTTACCACTTCGGCTACTAACTTATCGTGTCATGGGATAGGAGCCTCAGTCTCCGTCGCAGTCTTAATTCTCGAAAATTCCTACGACTCGCGTAGTCTCAGTCTCAGCCTCAGCTTTTGAAAAGTCTCAGGTTTAGAAACTGAGACTCCGGTAGTGATGTCAGCCAGAAGTGCCAGTTGTGGAAATTGTTTTATTAATATTCATTATTGTTATACATAAAAATTTTATGACAATTTACGCATCGTTACCCAAGGATCGCAAGTTTGGCTCGTAGACATTTATGTATTTCTCCAACAAGTATTGACAGCGAAAGTCTTTAGAGTACAGCTACGTGGTTGTAGCGACTCAAAGAATTTGAGACTGTCTCAGTCTCAACATCTTTATTGAGACTCCCATCCCTGGTCATACATGGGCAACATTACTTTATGCTGCTTCTGCAGGCACGACCACTGATACAACCTTTACTGGATTCGCTTCCGCTATATGCTCTCCCTGTAACAAATGCAGCGTTGAGCTTTGAATATTTGACACAGGTACAAAAGCTTCACCTGAAATATTAGCAACGACGGTTTTAGGTATTAACAATGCGTCTGCAAACGTTTTAGATTCAATACTCGGTTTCATCAATATACCAGATTCCGTTTTTAATTCACTAGATTACTCACAATGTACCATCGCCGTAGTATTTGGCAGTTAATGTACCGAAGTAGCTACGCGACAAAAATTTGAGACCAATTTTACAGGTTCGTCAGACTGCGATTTTTCCGCATGTTTGACATCCAGTTTTTCAGCCACCTGTGACTTAGTTACCTGTACTTTCTCCGGTTCCTCTACCCTAAGATTTTAATTATTCCGCACAGATTTTTCCGTATCCAGCTCCGATGTAAATCCTTTTTGTTAACACTCGCACTACTTTCGATTCAGAATACATTGGGCGTACGAGGCGACACATAGGCTCTGACTCGAACCCGTCGTCCGTTGACGTCTCTGTTGTTGCACATTTAATCGGCCAGAACGCTGGTGTAAACTGTTTTGGATGTTCATTTTTAAAAAATTACACTTGCACATTCTGCCCTGTTACTTTATAATGATAACGTGAGACATCCCATTGTCTGGTGTGCCACATTGTTGTACATGCCTCCGGTAATGTATTCGCACTCACTGGTCCAACTTCGTTTCTTGAAAAGTTCTTCAAAGCTTTGACGTGCCTCAACAAAATATATGCTCCTGAATTCGGCAACCTGTAACTATATATACTCTTCTCGCGCTAGTTCTATATGCATAGCTGTTGCCTTAGTGAACAACACTTTATAACCTCCGGGCATTTCAGATTTAAGATCTACTTTGCCAATGGTTGATCCTATTCGTGCATCCAGTCTTTGAATTCTGCGTATTGGCGCCATTATCTACCGCCTGTAAGGCTACAATAGGCGTGGAACGCAAGGTTCCATGTTATCCCTCTCTGGTGTTCTTAGGTCTTATACCTGCATGTTTACAGTTGTTGGCAACAGCGGAATTAGTGCATTAAGGCCTGGCACTGGAAACTTATTAGCAGGGTTCCTAATACAATCACAACCAGAATGATTTCTTTCCTTGAGTAATTTATCTCGGAACTTGCATCCGTTGATTCGCAACCGGTGGTGTAGCAGGATTACCTTGCGCACCACTAGGTTGTTGTGTTGCTGTTTTAATGGGCATAGTCGCGTGTCCTATTTGTTCGCAGAAAAAGCATTTCCCGGCTTCCCACAATTTCTAGATACGTGGAGGTTCAACGGCTGTAGGTTAGATCGGGTTAGGTACCATTAGCATTCCCCTTCCCGTGCCATCTTGGATATTTTGTGCATTTACCTGATCTAGTCTTGATTGACCACCCTACGAACCGACGTTAGGACCTCTGGTTCTGAGGGTAGCTCTCTTGTTTATCGCTAGTCTAGTTATCTTTACAACTTTGAAGCCCGGCGGCGCAGCTCCTCAAACGACTCATTTATAGGTGCGACCGGATTAATACTGTGCCTTCAAAAACTGTGCTTATAAATATACACTGTATTCCATAAAACATTTCGTCTTCCGTATAATCTCGTGTCTTGTGTGTAATTGCGTCCTGAAAGAAATCTTCAAAACCGGAGCCGTGTGGAAGAATGACCCCCATTAAAAATGACCCACTTCGCTATCGTCAAAAATCCTGAAACACATAAGCCGCACATATGCATCCGATTCCGACACGGTGACCATAATGGTATGTGAGTAATCTGACAGAAATCGACGTGTTTAAAAAGGATCGACTACCAGGAATGGGCGGTCTCGGTCAAAAAACCGAGACCGAGACCGAGATCGAGATCCAACCTACCGAAACCAAGACTTGGTCTCGGTCAATTTTTAACCGTTACCGAAAATAAAAACAAGATTTTTTACAAAACCTTTGAATATTTTAATCTGCTTTGAATTGCCGCTTCATACAATTAAAATAATTAATCGCCGCCAAAATTTATATTTTACATTATTTTTCACGTGGCTGCTGTCGCCATACCCTTCGAACATGTCCGGGACAAATCACACTGTAAAAACATTCTTGGAACAATTCTATTCCGTGCTATAGTGTTGGTTTTGCTCCCAGGTATGCCGAATAAACTGGAAATTTTTTAACATAGGGGGTCATTCTATTTCTAAATCGCTGTATAACAAGGTTGCGGTGCTCCACAATCGTTCGCTGTGGCCAAAGATGCGATCTAGGCAAATTTTCTGTGATTGTTTGTCGCTTTATCACCTATTTGGTCTTGGTTTGCAAACCACTGAGACTGAAACTATCTACCCAGTGAGTTCACAAATGCAACCATAACAAACAACAACTAATACGCACCCGCTAAATCCCATGCAACAGTTTATGAGTACTTTCAGCCCGCAACAATGGGCAATATTCATTCAAATACCAGGGTGCAACCGGAAATCTGGTTCCAGCATTTTTTCACCATCCGGTTCCGGTGAATTCTTACCTGAATTAAAAATGTCGGTAATAAAATTTTGTTGGTGGAAATTAAGGTGTTTTACTAAAAAATGACGATTTAAAAATTAAATAGATTTTATTGGTAGAGTATGCAAACCGTGACAGTCGCCGAAAATAAAATATCGAAGGCAGATTTCGCTTCCGTGGATTACGCAAATCTTAATATACAGCAGATAAAGTGAATACCTAACTTCAACTATTAGGGTTATTTCACCCATAATATTACAAAAAAAGAAAATTAAAATGAATTTTTCGGTGGTATGTATTTTTCATTTTCCGGTTCCGTTTCCGGTAATTTTTTCAAATTCCGGTTCTGGTAAATTGTAGTTCCGGTTGCACCCTGCCAAATACCACAACCATGCCCAATAACTGATAATACAGTTACAACGACACGGGGGAGGATTCCATCTTAAGCGGTAAAACCGATTTTAATGTATTTTTACGGAAATTCACCCTTATTCTAATAACATCTAAGGTAAACTTTGGTTATTCAAAGGTTGTTTGCGCAACGGGCAGAAATTTCCCAGGAATTGTTACTGGATCAATTTCCTCTGTCGCAAAATGATCTCGACTTATTACAACAATTTCTAGAAAGATTTAGCGAATCGTCAGACCTATCAAGCAGAATAGCTGTATTTCAACGCATACGTACAACAAACAGGTAGCGTTGATGACTACGTTGAAAAGCTTTGAGTGCGCTGAACAAAATACCTGGAAAAACAATTACCGCATAGGCTTAAAAAGAACGCCTACAATTAGGAATTATCGAATTCTTCACAGCATTCCGTGATACCAGAAATAATGGACAACAGAATAATTTCAAAACAGGATAAAACCAAATACTAATGAAATTAAAACAGTTACACGATCAAATACTGCGGCAATAAACGCAACACCGTAAAGAAAGGGCCCAAGACGTCATAAAACAGAAGAGCAACTGCAACAGCTCAGAAAAACAGGGTGTAGGTTTTTATTGCGAACAACCGGGTCATATTCGCAAGACTGCGAAGCGCGTAAAGCAGTATCAGAACGAAGTAGGGATGGGGTGATAAGCAAGGCGACACGGGAAGACGGCAAAACCGACAAAAACAAGAAAACAAACCACACAGCACATAATTGTTTATTTAGACCTAGCCGCATTGTAGAAAATACGTCTAATACAAGATTTGCATGTGAACGGGCAAAACCCTCATCCAACCAACTGCCAAATTTTTATTGCGTAAAAATGAAAAATATTTAGGATCAGGATTAATTTAGAAATTATGATGAAATGGGGTTTATAAGCGGAAAACACTGCCTTGAGACGAAAACCCTATCGTTGTGAAGGTATTGCGGACCAGCAGCGAACATGTCTGCATAGATTTATTACAGCCAACGTTGAATTGTTTAGTACAAGGACGTTTATCCTTTTTAGGCGTTATATACACACGTAGTTATTATAGCTAACTTGTTAGTACATAAATTATGGAGTCCCCTACTGTTGGTCATTGTTTAAAAACTGATGCAGTGAAGTTACTCAATTGTAAAGCCATAACCTGGCAACATTTGAACGATTTTATTGATTCTTGTTTGTCCGTAATCAAGTGTAAGGATTCAGTGATAGGTTCGAAGAATATTAATTTAGCCATCGTTTCTGCAGTATTGACTCCAGTATTAAAACTTCGATCTTCACCATGGTGGCCTGATCATAAGGGTAGCGAAACGTTTACTAATAAATTGCAATCAATAGTAACTGCTGTTATTAACGAGCATAATAATTGTGCAGTGTCAAAGGAAGTTTTTATATACCTTGCCGTTGTGGTTAAATTGTTTCCTGAAGCAGTGAGAGGCCAAATCGATAAACTCAAACAATTTGTCACACAATGCGTACAGCTAGACGCCAAGTATTCTATAGACACACTAGCGGCTGCATTACAATGTTTTGTCTTGCTGCCACAATCACTGCGAGGCGCACAGGCAGAAAAACAATACTCTGAATCGGTGAAGTGGCTTTGTTCTGAGTTTCACGTTGTGTTCGAACGCATACTCAGTTCGCTGGCTGTTGAAATGGAGCATATTTTTCGATGCAGATGTGTTTTGCGTACCGAAAAAGAACGACTTGCAATGTTATCGTGCCACGAAACGAACCTTGAAAATTTATTGGCCGTCTTGTGTGATGCTTACTGTAATTTCGTTAGTCACAGTCACAGTCAGGCTCCTGCCGTTTGCATTGAAAGTCTTGTTACCAGCATCATGTGTTGTCTTGCTAATTTTCCATTTTCGCTATGCTGGGAAGAGGGCTCTGGTAACGTACATCTTCAACCGATGCTGTCAGGCATTTTGTGTTCCCTTCTACGATTTACGGGTAAAGACGTATGTATATGTGTGTAGAGAGCCATTTATTTATTTTTACGCAATAAGTGTGAGAATAACCGTAAAACATGGACCAACCTTCATATTGGTTCACATGCAACAGTTATATCTTTCAGGATTCAACCAGATACCATAATTTTATGTTGTAATTTTGTGTCTAGAAAGATCTTAATAGTAACTGGGCTTCTTTAAATACTTATATTTTTCATTTCGAACAAAGTTAGCAACCAAATATTGTGATTTTGGATATAAACAATAGTATAACTGAGCGAAGCAAAACTCCGAGCGAAGCTCGTACTTTTGCAAAGCGTTTTATATTTTGTACTAGGGGGTCGAAAGGTGGATGCCGTCCGACGTCGGTCTGTCCGTCCGAAAAGAATCTCAAGAACCGCTGAACCGATTTTAATACACTTTTTTGTTCGAAAGCCGTTATCCTGGGGTGTTCACCTCGCATTAGGGTTTCAAAATTTTGCGCTGTCTATTAGCTAAGGGCTAGTTTGCATAATTTTTTAAAGCGTAGTTGATAAGTTTAAATTCGGCGTTTTTACAATATTTCACTTGTTATTACGGTTACAAGCAATTTAATTTTAGCAATAAAGTGTTTTTGGGTGCGAGGAATCTGAATAAATTGTCTACAAGCCTTCAAAACCGATAATGGAATAGTTTGCAAATAGCTAATTTGCATATTTGCTTAATTGATAAGCCTAAATAATGACTTTTTAAATTATTCCCCTAATTATTAGGGTTACGGAATGGTTTTTGGGAGCTAGGAATCTGAATAAATTGTTTGCAAACCTCTAAAATTGATAAATGAATAGTTGTTAGCAGAGATGCTTACTTACAAAAAGCAATTTTACGATATTCGGCTCCACCTTAAGTATCCGGTATCCGGTAGGTTTATACCGGAACCGGATACAGATATCAGTTTTTGCCGAGTAATAAACCGGAACTGGATATCCGGTCGTACCCTGGGCAATGTAGAATATTAGAGCCTGAGCCGAATGTCGATTTTTTGCCGGAGCTGGAGATGGATATCTGGTTGAACCCCAGTAACCTTATGTCGATTTGTTTACAAACAAAGCATTACTATTTACACGTATAACTTTTAGATATTTGTATTGACTACATACCGGTAATGTGTCAAACAAGTTATCAGTAATATGTCAAACAAATTTGCTCTAAAGCTTAATGTTAAGATTTTGTGGTTTTAACGTTTTATTGGTGATAGAAATTTGCAGTGTATTTATATTTCATGTAACTTTTTAAGTAGACTAATATGTTTAAATAAAGGTTCTAATTTTGAATTATAGACACCACCCTCACTTTCGTTGGAACCCTCATCATACCTTTTGCACAACGGTTATCGGCGCTGTTAATCGATTTATTGCATGCATCTGCAAAAACAGTAGTGTTGCTAGATTCCTTTGAAGAATGCGCATTTCAATCTGTTATCATGTGCTATATTGTTACCGGACACTTTGCCGTAAAGCTGGGTCCGGCAAGTGGATTGCATAAGTTCGCTGAAGTCAAGCTTGCCAGTCTGACAGCGAGTCATATGTTTGCCCCTTTGCACCTTGTCTGTGGTACCATCAATGTTCTGGATGCTTTTAATATAGCCAGTATGTCAAAATCGACCAGTAACAATGCACGAAAGAAACGAAAATATTTTAATTCTCAAGATCACATTGATCGGACTCTAGAATCCTGCGAAAATCAGAATAATTGCAAAAGTATGTGTTGTTTTAGTTTTGTTTATGTATATTAAAGTTAGTTGATTACGTGCGCAATTTGCAAATACAGTTCCAAACTGGTGTGTATATAGGTTTATACGATGTCTAATATTGGTGACCGTTTGTTAATTGCTCGTACAGCTCGAACATTGAATACTCGAATTCTTGTTATAACCCTGTAAAACTCTGAAGTCTGGTTTTTTAAAAGTCTGCATGATGTGGCCGTGCCGTTAACTGCAAAGTTGAGAGTGCATTCCGCAGTTTTAATTTTAGGCAATCTGTACATGTTTCCATCTGAATAAATAACTTAGCTTTGTTCTAGATCGTATTATGATACAAATCGCAAATTATCATATCGCCATTGCATGCACAAAGTGTTTACGCAGCCTTGTTGAAAATGTGGGCGTCATGGTTGGTGCTGAATTCTACAGTCGAACACAGCTGTCCACTTTGCGGTGCCTAATACGCCTTAATAATGTTGGAAATGCTGAGTTTGCGCCGTCTGATTTATTGCCGATGCTTGTTCTGAAACAAGCTGATTATCTGTTAGCGTTGTACCAATTGCTTTCTAGCCTTGCGCTGAATCCACATCCGTCTTGCTCAATTCCTCTGCAACCGGCTAAAAGTTTGTTTTGTATAGGTCTCAGGTCAAACGATAATAACATCGTTCAAATATGCAAGCATAGTTTGGCGATTTGTGATTCCATTACAAAGCCGTTGCTGCCTGCGCTAGAAAAGGTAAATGTATTTTCTGTTGCGACGACTGATGTGCATACCAACATTGCTGATGAATCGACGTTTACAAAGTCTTATATGTCATGTGGCGTTTCCCCAATGGTGCCCTTGAAAAAGCGAAAGCTGGAAGAACAACAGGAAGATTCCGATGCATTGGTGCAATCACATGCTGCTGAAATATCTTTCCCAGACCGAGCACCTAGTTATAGCCATGACTATCGTGATAATCGGTTTGTGCCTGAGCTTGATAATTGTGAAAGGGCAATCAAGGTTTCGGTGGGTAAACATAGCAGTGATAATGGTCTAGATATTGCGTCTAAGGTCGAGCCATTTGATCGAACCACATCGAAGTCTTCAAATACAACGAATAATATGGGTAGCTCAAAAGAGCGCTCATACGGCGATGGTGCTGATACAGGTGCTAGTAAGGATGACGTTCGATATATAGATATTGGCAGTGATTTGTTAGATACCTCTAATGATGAACGCAGTACAACGGTGGTGTCGTCCGATAATGATTCAGAGAATGAATTTAAATGTAACGAAATAAACGAAGTGGCAACCGATGGTAATTATCATGAAAATGAAACGCAGGTCGGTGATAATTTATGTAATGGCAGTCAGTCATTATCTGTCAACACTGGTAAAGAACATGATAATAAATCTGAAGCAGTGTTTGAAAAAACTGATATGCCGAACAACAGCACAGGAAATAGTATTATGCGAAATGGCGGAAGTCAACAAATGTCAATTTCTGAAATGCTGCAAGATTTTAATCCATAATGTTTATAGAAGCTCAATGCGCTCTTTCTTACTTATTTAAACTCTTTGTTAAACACTAAATTAGTTAAAATGAAGCAGTTGGATTTGCTTGATTTAGGGCCTGACTAATAAGCCTAAACTTGCAATATCTGCTGTGCGTATTTGAATGGTCATCATCAAGTGCGACCTGGGGAAAAACGAGCCAGAACCGGAGGTCAATAAATTCTGTCGGAATCAGTGCCTGAGGTGAAACAAAATCAGACAATGCAGTAATGTTGAGTGTGCTAACAATAAACATGTCAAGTAATGTATACATGTTTTAAGGTTTCTTCACTGAATTGTACAATTTTAATGAAATGCGAAAAATATCATGACCGAAATTGTCGTCCGGAGCCTCCTTCAAAAAAATTTAACGGTTCTTTTGGCCTTTTTTCTTCCGAAGTCGGAATTAGCAACAATGTTTAGCTACTCATGCTTCAGTAGGTGCATGTAGTTGGTCACTGGCGACTATTAAATTCTGTCATATATATTGTGTAATACTGCTTACTAAGTTTGAGCCTAAACCTAAGCATAAATGTAAACATAAGCCGAAAAATAAACTTCCGGTCACTAACTGTCCAGTTTCACGACACACGGTGCGCCAGGCTCCTATAATTAACACGGATTAATATTCCTTGATTTTTTGTTTTATCATTAAAATACAAGTTGTGACTCATGCCGAGAAGTGTATGCGTTTATTTGTCTAGTTGAGCGTTTAGTGATTACTGTTTATAGGTTTGAATTGAATACAATAGCTATACATGGGCTCCGGATATGATAAACATCGGGATATGTATCCGAAAAGAAACGTGTATTCGGATATTCGCCGGATATCCGAAATGCTGTTGTGTAAATTGGTTAGAATAATTTGCACTGTCACCGTTAAAGTAGCTGCAGCTGACGAAAACAAAATTTGTATTCAAACCAGACATAAAATATTGAACCACATTCCTGCATAATTCCGTGATGATTTAAAATTTTGATTTCTTAAAACATGCTAAATTTTGAAACTTGAGTTTAGCTTGATATTTAACGGAATAATGACTTCTATTTTGAAATTATCTCAAAATTAACCCAGTGAAAAATTGCCATCGAATGCGCGTCGTAACACTAAATTTACTGTCTGCAAGAAAAATCTAGTTATATACGTATGCCACACGCCAAAACAGCCCAAAAGTGCTTTCAGCGAGTCTAGCCGTCTGAATAAGGAACAGCTTACTGTGGGGTTGAGGGCGAGTACCCCATCCTGCTTTAGTGTTTATAAATGCGGAAGGATCACGGAACCCGCAGCCTCCCCCTAAGAGAAAAAAGCACAACATTGATTTAAAAACTTTGGGGATGCTGAAAAACTTACCTCCTACATTTGTGTCGTGAAATTAACAGTAAATTAGGTACGCTAAACCAGTCATCAACGCAAGAAATGAAGTAATTTAGCTTTAGCAGTTCGCTTTTACACGCATGAAAAATATGGATTTCTTGTTAAAAATATGTACATTTTCCGTTCTATAGTAGTCCATAAGATCACAAAAAGTGAAAGTATGTGTTCAAGTCTAAAATTTTATTGAAATTGTCAGGGGAGCTTATGAGGAGCCAGATCGGTGATAGTAAAAATAACGGAAACGGATAGTAAAAATAATGGAAACGGATAGTGATCAAAATAACGAAACGGAAAACGGATGTTGCAGTATAAAACTCCAAAATGTTTCATTTCTGTGTCAGCACAATTGAGACTTGCATATATTCCCCAGCCGTTCTTCGTAATTTTTTTCATTTCGAACAATTACCGCTTGCGAGTTATGTACGTGATTTATAATTAATTTTTAGCTTTCAAATAATATTTCCTTTATTTTTCTAACGGAAACGGACACCGATTTTTACATTCCTAAGTTTAAGCCTCCTCAGCGTTATAAACACGTCTAAAACAAAGCTTAGTTTACGCCCACGCAAAAAATCAGTCTAAAATTTAAGCATTGTCTATTTCGTTCTAGTGAGATTCGGGCAATAGCGGATACAAAGGTTGGCGGGCGGGCGTACACCCCCGTCAGAAGTATTTTAAGATAATCAGAAATTTTTTGTGATAAAAATTAAAAGGTATCTACCTTGCAATTGTCATTCTCCCTAAGTACCTTACATTTTTCCCCCTCAGAAAAATTGCGTTTGAAACCATTTACGAGCCTGCCCCGTCAGCAATTTCTGGATCCGTCGGTAAAAGCAGGGCTCCTCTAAAAGTAACAGGGACTGATGTTTGTACGATTTAGCGTAGGTATATTTTAATGTGGGTTTTTTTCTTGGAACGTAAAACGACTTGGGGAAGTGTGGAATTCGATAGAATCTCTGCAGCAGTGGTTTAAATAAGACTGAGGCAAATCAACTCAAACTCAGGGGCCAGTGCAAGTAATTATTAGTCAGTACCAATCTTCTAAACCGAATGAATACCCAGCAGTAGTGAAGCAGATGCATAATAAATAACTGTTTATAAAAATTGTATGTTTTACGCTCATAGCAATCAGCTTGTGGGTCAGGGTACTTCCCTTAGAGCAACAAGTTAAAACAAGTGCTTGACAAGCGAAAATTGAGGTTTGAAAACCCAAAAAACGCAAAAACGAATGTCGTATATCCGAAATAGAAAATTTAATTACGAATATCCGGATAAATGGCAAGAATTGCCGGATATCCGGAATTGAAAAGCACTGGAAAAGTATACGGTTGGTTGTAATCGTCAGAAAAGTTTGAGGTGAACTTTCTCACAGTGGGAAAACTGCAACTGGGCCCTTTTTTGGACAAAATTATAAGTAAATCATAATTGAGGAAGATGGGGCCTTGTGCAGATTCCCCGACGTTTGGCCTTTGACTAGGCATAGGTAACTTTTCGTGCACACGGGAGCTGAATGAAATGTCTGCTACGTTGATGAGAGCATGAAAGTTAAAATGTTCGTTGTCAGGGTTATAAATGCACATTTCGAAACAACCCAATCCATAACATTCCTAATTCAAGACGAAACGCTATGATGAATCTACCGTTATATATCTTGTAACAGCTACTAACATCTGGGTATTGGCACAGTTGACACTTTAACCTTTCTGAAAGAATGCCAATAATTAGTGTAAAGAAAACGTTGTTGGATCAAGCATTAGGAGTATGTTACAGTAAGAATATGTTGTCTGCTTTTGCTGTTTTTGTACATTATTTTTTACGTGCTGCTCTCGAACGTTTTATACCATCAAGTAGCTTTATAGCAGGGTTCCATCGGAATTCCGATTCCGGCTAAAATTCCGGCAAAATTTGACTTCCGATTCCGCTACTCTGTTCCGATGCCGGAATTCTGATTTGTCTGTTATGAGTTTTTAAGATGACTGAACTTAGATTTTGCTTGTTTCGTTTTGTTTCGCTCATTTGCAATTATTATGTTGGTTTTTTCTCAGTAAATATTCCGAGTTGTTACGTGTATTCCGTCAAGTATATAAATAAACAATTTTTACTGAAACTGTGAACAGGAACGGAATCAGGCATACTGCAACAAAGGTTAAAAGTCATACACCTTTAACTTTTTAATAGAATTACTAAAACTTGATTCCGATTCCGGTTCCGACAGAAAAATTTGATTCCGATTCCGGTTCCGACAGAAAAATTTGATTCCGATTCCGGTTCCGACAGAAAAATTTGATTCCGATTCCGATTCTGCTTCCGACAAAAACTAGTTCCGGTTGGAACCCTGCTGTATAGTCTAGTGACGCGGGAACCATTTTTTTCTTGTGGTGTCAACCAAGGGCGCAGCAGATGGCTCAAAAATAGAGTGGCCATCAAATTTTTGACTTTGAGTCGATTCGGTAACGTATTTTTTGTTACGTCACCAAGAGTCAAAACAGACTACGTTTAAAAAATTTCGCGAGCAAAGCAAGCGAGAAGCTAATGCATTTTTAGCAATAAATGATTTAAATTTGAACTGGAAACTTTAGTTTTGTTGATTTTTAAGGGTGTCAGTATTTAACACTTCTTTATTTTTCAAGGGGTACCCATGACTAAACACCACAAACCTCTCCTCGCTTCCTGATATTTGTTGTTGCTAGCAAACAAAATGTTGCGACACACAACAATTAGTTGCAACCACGTTGAATATTTATGTGCGTTTTGCTGGAATTATGGTAGCTGCTGTGTACTCGGACGACGTTCAATAAGTTATTTTATTTTGGCCAAATTGAAGTTTTATGATATAAATTTCGTTAAATGTTACAAAACGTATTTTGACTTTCATTTGTTTCAGGTGAACATGAATTTGACGAGTTATGTTTCGAGTATGGACTTGAACTGGATGAGGTGGTAAGTAATGATTGTGTGCAGCACTGCAGCATCGGAACCATGGTGATTGGGACGTGTCCTCACTGCCGTGTCGTGCTGACAATTCTGCGGTAAACGTTCGTCATAAGCAGAAAATGTGTTTTCTAAATAAATGGTAAAATATATCAAGGTTGTTCAACTTCAAAAAAATTTCCCCTTCGGCGTAATTGGTCGCTTCTAAAACATCGAAAAATGCTTTTAAAACTGCAAAGCTTTGGAGACAAAATGCTTCCTTTCACACCAAAAAATCCTGGATCCCCTGGAGCGCAGTCCTTTTCCCAATGTTTTTACGTTCCGTGAATTACGTTCCACTCCATTTTTTTCTTCGATTTTATTCTTTCTTTCCATATTTGCGTTTTTCACATTTCTTTTATTTCTTTATATTATTTTTATTTTTTATTTTTTTTTTTTTTATTTAGCTTATTAGATATACTTAATATTGTTTTAAAATTTGAGAAAAAAAAAAAATTTTAAATTATCTTAAAATTTTCTGATAAATGTTTTTCATATTGATTTTTTTTTTTTATTGAGTTGTGTTTTTTATTATCTGTTCTTGTTTTTATAAAATTTTTATTTTGTTTTTATATTTGTGTGCTGTGTGTCGCTTTAATCTAAAACTTGAAACGAATCTGCAGTAAAAGAAGCGTGTGTTATGTTTTATACAGCGCCTAGCCTTTTGCAAAACTCGTCCCAATGTATAGAACAGGGTCATAACAGTAAAATAAGCATATTCCTAAGCCTAAGAATGAGCCCTAAGCAAAAAAGTGTGAAGATTGAGCTTACTGTAATGCAGTGCCGAAATGTTCCGATCCTGGTCTTTATATGGGCCCAAAAATCTTAGCCGAAACACGGAACTAAAACTTTACTTAGCCAAATATCAGTGCGTATGCATTGTACAAATAAGACCAAGAGGGGGGTGCAACTATCCTGTAAACTATCCACCAGCACCTAGCCAATGTAGACATTTCTTACTTTACCACCCTTCATTTTATGTCACTTTTTTGCTAATCAGCAAAGCCCGCAAAATCTCAATTTTCCTGGAAAAAATGCTAAAATCCCGTTGAAAATTGGGCCATGTCACTTTTTTACTCGCGAAGAGGTGCCAAATGATCCCACTATACTACTGGGGTCCAACCCAATCGCTGCAACCTTGTGAGCAAAACGAGGTTAGAGCTACACGTAATCTGGTGTTAAATCATACGGTTAAAGCAAGCTTTCAATTTTGAGCGACCTAACTTTGGCCCTACTGTCGACGAAACCTGGGGAACGAACCGGAAGATGCATATGTAGTTTTACATTGAATCTTGTGACAAAGCTTCGATTCTGAAATCCATATATATTCATATGCTGATTGCACGTAAATTAGTTACATGCCATCTTTATATCATATTTAGTTGCAAATTATATTTTAGAATCGTTTAACATTTTAAATTTTTTCATTTTTCCATTTGTTTCCACCGGCTCAGAAAAAATGAAAAAACCATTTTTTCCGGTAATTTTTTCCGGTCAACAACCCTGTGTGCAACATAATTAAACAATACAAATACAGAAACAAAATATACAAGAAAGATTAAAAACACAACTCAATATCTAATTGAAACATTTATCAAAATTTTAAGCTACTCAAATTTGTAAAACCCCAATATTAAGTATATAATATAGCTAAATCAAGAAAAAAACTTAACGCAGTTGCTGAAAACACGCACAATATGTGTATACATGCAAAGAATTATACCAATTCTCGAGAGAAAAAGTTCAATCGTGCAGCTGGAACCGTAATTTCACGGAACCGTTAAAAACATTGGGAAAAGGACTGCGCTCCAGTGGCGGATCCAGGATTTTTTGGTGTGAAAGGATAGCCATTTTGTCATCCAAAGCTTTGCAGTTTTAAAAGCATTTTTCGATGTTTTAGAAGCGACCAATTACGCCGAAGGGGAAATTTTTTTGAAGTTGAACAACCTTGATATATCTTTACCATTTATTTAGAAAACACATTTTCTGCTTATGACGAACGTCTTACACCGCAGAATTGTCAGCACGACACGGCCAGTGATGGGACACGTCCCCCAATCACCATGGGTTCTCCGATGCTGCAGTGCTGCACACAATCATTACTTACCACCTCATCCAGTTCAAGTCCATACTCGAAACATAACTCGTCAAATTCATGTTCACCTGAAACAAATGAAAGTCAAAATACGTTTTGTAACATTTAACGAAATTTATATCATAAAACTTCAATTTGGTCCAAAATAAAATAACTTATTGCAACCGTGCGTTCCGTAGTACACAGCAGCTACCATAATTGCCAGCAAAACGCACATAAATATTCAACGTGGTTGCAACTAATTGTTTCGCTTGTGTTCGCAACATTTTGTTTGCTAGCAACAACACAATATCAGGCAAGCGAGGAGTGAGGTTTGTGGTGTTTCAGTCCATGGGTACCCCTTGAAAAATAAAGAAGTGTTAAATACTGACACCCTTAAAAATCAACAAAACTAAAGTTTCCAGTTCAAATTTAAATCATTTATTGCTAAAAATGCATTAGCTTCTCGCTTGCTTTGCTCGCGAAATTTTTTAAACGTAGTCTGTTTTGACTCTTGGTGACGTAACAAAAAATACGTTACCGAATCGACTCAAAGTCAAAAATTTGATGGCCACTCTATTTTTGAGCCATCTGCTGCGCCCTTGGTTGACACCACAAGAAAAAAATGGTTCCCGCGTCACTAGACTATACAGCAGGGTTCCAACCGGAACTAGTTTTTGTCGGAAGCAGAATCGGAATCGGAATCAAATTTTTCTGTCGGAACCGGAATCGGAATCAAATTTTTCTGTCGGAACCGGAATCGGAATCAAATTTTTCTGTCGGAACCGGAATCGGAATCAAGTTTTAGTAATTCTATTAAAAAGTTAAAGGTGTATGACTTTTAACCTTTGTTGCAGTATGCCTGATTCCGTTCCTGTTCACAGTTTCAGTAAAAATTGTTTATTCATATACTTGACGGAATACACGTAACAACTCGGAATATTTACTGAGAAAAAACCAACATTTGCAAATGAGCGAAACAAAACGAAACAAGCAAAATCTAAGTTCAGTCATCTTAAAAACTCATAACAGACAAATCAGAATTCCGGCATCGGAACAGCAGTCAGCCGGAATCGGAAGTCAAATTTTGCCGGAATTTTAGCCGGAATCGGAATTCCGATGGAACCCTGCTATAAAGCTACTTGATGGTATAAAACGTTCGAGAGCAGCACGTAAAAAATAATGTACAAAAACAGCAAAAGCAGACAACATATTCTTACTGTAACATACTCCTAATGCTTGATCCAACAACGTTTTCTTTACACTAATTATTGGCATTCTTTCAGAAAGGTTAAAGTGTCAACTGTGCCAATACCCAGATGTTAGTAGCTGTTACAAGATATATAACGGTAGATTCATCATAGCGTTTCGTCTTGAATTAGGAATGTTATGGATTGGGTTGTTTCGAAATGTGCATTTATAACCCTGACAACGAACATTTTAACTTTCATGCTCTCATCAACGTAGCAGACATTTCATTCAGCTCCCGTGTGCACGAAAAGTTACCTATGCCTAGTCAAAGGCCAAACGTCGGGGAATCTGCACAAGGCCCCATCTTCCTCAATTATGATTTACTTATAATTTTGTCCAAAAAAGGGCCCAGTTGCAGTTTTCCCACTGTGAGAAAGTTCACCTCAAACTTTTCTGACGATTACAACCAACCGTATACTTTTCCAGTGCTTTTCAATTCCGGATATCCGGCAATTCTTGCCATTTATCCGGATATTCGTAATTAAATTTTCTATTTCGGATATACGACATTCGTTTTTGCGTTTTTTGGGTTTTCAAACCTCAATTTTCGCTTGTCAAGCACTTGTTTTAACTTGTTGCTCTAAGGGAAGTACCCTGACCCACAAGCTGATTGCTATGAGCGTAAAACATACAATTTTTATAAACAGTTATTTATTATGCATCTGCTTCACTACTGCTGGGTATTCATTCGGTTTAGAAGATTGGTACTGACTAATAATTACTTGCACTGGCCCCTGAGTTTGAGTTGATTTGCCTCAGTCTTATTTAAACCACTGCTGCAGAGATTCTATCGAATTCCACCCTTCCCCAAGTCGTTTTACGTTCCAAGAAAAAACCCACATTAAAATATACCTACGCTAAATCGTACAAACATCAGTCCCTGTTACTTTTAGCGGAGCCCTGCTTTTACCGACGGATCCAGAAATTGCTGACGGGGCAGGCTCGTAAATGGTTTCAAACGCAATTTTTCTGAGGGGGAAAAATGTAAGGTACTTAGGGAGAATGACAATTGCAAGGTAGAGACCTTTTAATTTTATCACAAAAAATTTCTGATGGGTCAAATTTTAGGGACGTTACGATTTTATCTTAAAATACTTCTGACGGGGGTGTACGCCCGCCCGCCAACCTTTGTATCCGCTATTGCCCGAATCTCACTAGAACGAAATAGACAATGCTTAAATTTTAGACTGATTTTTTGCGTGGGCATAAACTAAGCTTTGTTTTAGACGTGTTTATAACGCTGAGGAGGCTTAAACTTAGGAATGTAAAAATCGGTGTCCGTTTCCGTTAGAAAAATAAAGGAAATATTATTTGAAAGCTAAAAATTAATTATAAATCACGTACATAACTCGCAAGCGGTAATTGTTCGAAATGAAAAAAAAATTACGAAGAACGGCTGGGGAATATATGCAAGTCTCAATTGTGCTGACACAGAAATGAAACATTTTGGAGTTTTATACTGCAACATCCGTTTTCCGTTTCGTTATTTTGATCACTATCCGTTTCCATTATTTTTACTATCCGTTTCCGTTATTTTTACTATCACCGATCTGGCTCCTCATAAGCTCCCCTGACAATTTCAATAAAATTTTAGACTTGAATACATACTTTCACTTTTTGTGATCTTATGGACTACTATAGAACGGAAAATGTACATATTTTTAACAAGAAATCCATATTTTTCATGCGTGTAAAAGCGAACTGCTAAAGCTAAATTACTTCATTTCTTGCGTTGATGACTGGTTTAGCGTACCTAATTTACTGTTAATTTCACGACACAAATGTAGGAGGTAAGTTTTTCAGCATCCCCAAAGTTTTTAAATCAATGTTGTGCTTTTTTCTCTTAGGGGTAGGCTGCGGGTTCCGTGATCCTTCCGCATTTATAAACACTAAAGCAGGATGGGGTACTCGCCCTCAACCCCACAGTAAGCTGTTCCTTATTCAGACGGCTAGACTCGCTGAAAGCACTTTTGGGCTGTTTTGGCGTGTGGCATACGTATATAACTAGATTTTTCTTGCAGACAGTAAATTTAGTGTGACGACGCGCATTCGATGGCAATTTTTCACTGGGTTAATTTTGAGATAATTTCAAAATAGAAGTCATTATTCCGTTAAATATCAAGCTAAACTCAAGTTTCAAAATTTAGCATGTTTTAAGAAATCAAAATTTTAAATCATCACGAAATTATGCAGGAATGTGGTTCAATATTTTATGTCTGGTTTGAATACAAATTTTGTTTTCGTCAGCTGCAGCTACTTTAACGGTGACAGTGCAAATTATTCTAACCAATTTACACAACAGCATTTCGGATATCCGGCGAATATCCGAATACACGTTTCTTTTCGGATACATATCCCGATGTTTATCATATCCGGAGCCCATGTATAGCTATTGTATTCAATTCAAACCTATAAACAGTAATCACTAAACGCTCAACTAGACAAATAAACGCATACACTTCTCGGCATGAGTCACAACTTGTATTTTAATGATAAAACAAAAAATCAAGGAATATTAATCCGTGTTAATTATAGGAGCCTGGCGCACCGTGTGTCGTGAAACTGGACAGTTAGTGACCGGAAGTTTATTTTTCGGCTTATGTGTACAATTATGCTTAGGTTTAGGCTCAAACTTAGTAAGCAGTATTACACAATATATATGACAGAATTTAATAGTCGCCAGTGACCAACTCACATGCACCTGCTGAAGCATGAGTAGCTAAACATTGTTGCTAATTCCGACTTCGGAAGAAAAAAGGCCAAAAGAACCGTTAAATTTTTTTGAAGGAGGCTCCGGACGACAATTTCGGTCATGATATTTTTCGCATTTCATTAAAATTGTACAATTCAGTGAAGAAACCTTAAAACATGTATACATTACTTGACATGTTTATTGTTAGCACACTCAACATTACTGCATTGTCTGATTTTGTTTCACCTCAGGCACTGATTCCGACAGAATTTATTGACCTCCGGTTCTGGCTCGTTTTTCCCCAGGTCGCACTTGATGATGACCATTCAAATACGCACAGCAGATATTGCAAGTTTAGGCTTATTAGTCAGGCCCTAAATCAAGCAAATCCAACTGCTTCATTTTAACTAATTTAGTGTTTAACAAAGAGTTTAAATAAGTAAGAAAGAGCGCATTGAGCTTCTATAAACATTATGGATTAAAATCTTGCAGCATTTCAGAAATTGACATTTGTTGACTTCCGCCATTTCGCATAATACTATTTCCTGTGCTGTTGTTCGGCATATCAGTTTTTTCAAACACTGCTTCAGATTTATTATCATGTTCTTTACCAGTGTTGACAGATAATGACTGACTGCCATTACATAAATTATCACCGACCTGCGTTTCATTTTCATGATAATTACCATCGGTTGCCACTTCGTTTATTTCGTTACATTTAAATTCATTCTCTGAATCATTATCGGACGACACCACCGTTGTACTGCGTTCATCATTAGAGGTATCTAACAAATCACTGCCAATATCTATATATCGAACGTCATCCTTACTAGCACCTGTATCAGCACCATCGCCGTATGAGCGCTCTTTTGAGCTACCCATATTATTCGTTGTATTTGAAGACTTCGATGTGGTTCGATCAAATGGCTCGACCTTAGACGCAATATCTAGACCATTATCACTGCTATGTTTACCCACCGAAACCTTGATTGCCCTTTCACAATTATCAAGCTCAGGCACAAACCGATTATCACGATAGTCATGGCTATAACTAGGTGCTCGGTCTGGGAAAGATATTTCAGCAGCATGTGATTGCACCAATGCATCGGAATCTTCCTGTTGTTCTTCCAGCTTTCGCTTTTTCAAGGGCACCATTGGGGAAACGCCACATGACATATAAGACTTTGTAAACGTCGATTCATCAGCAATGTTGGTATGCACATCAGTCGTCGCAACAGAAAATACATTTACCTTTTCTAGCGCAGGCAGCAACGGCTTTGTAATGGAATCACAAATCGCCAAACTATGCTTGCATATTTGAACGATGTTATTATCGTTTGACCTGAGACCTATACAAAACAAACTTTTAGCCGGTTGCAGAGGAATTGAGCAAGACGGATGTGGATTCAGCGCAAGGCTAGAAAGCAATTGGTACAACGCTAACAGATAATCAGCTTGTTTCAGAACAAGCATCGGCAATAAATCAGACGGCGCAAACTCAGCATTTCCAACATTATTAAGGCGTATTAGGCACCGCAAAGTGGACAGCTGTGTTCGACTGTAGAATTCAGCACCAACCATGACGCCCACATTTTCAACAAGGCTGCGTAAACACTTTGTGCATGCAATGGCGATATGATAATTTGCGATTTGTATCATAATACGATCTAGAACAAAGCTAAGTTATTTATTCAGATGGAAACATGTACAGATTGCCTAAAATTAAAACTGCGGAATGCACTCTCAACTTTGCAGTTAACGGCACGGCCACATCATGCAGACTTTTAAAAAACCAGACTTCAGAGTTTTACAGGGTTATAACAAGAATTCGAGTATTCAATGTTCGAGCTGTACGAGCAATTAACAAACGGTCACCAATATTAGACATCGTATAAACCTATATACACACCAGTTTGGAACTGTATTTGCAAATTGCGCACGTAATCAACTAACTTTAATATACATAAACAAAACTAAAACAACACATACTTTTGCAATTATTCTGATTTTCGCAGGATTCTAGAGTTTGATCAATGTGATCTTGAGAATTAAAATATTTTCGTTTCTTTCGTGCATTGTTACTGGTCGATTTTGACATACTGGCTATATTAAAAGCATCCAGAACATTGATGGTACCACAGACAAGGTGCAAAGGGGCAAACATATGACTCGCTGTCAGACTGGCAAGCTTGACTTCAGCGAACTTATGCAATCCACTTGCCGGACCCAGCTTTACGGCAAAGTGTCCGGTAACAATATAGCACATGATAACAGATTGAAATGCGCATTCTTCAAAGGAATCTAGCAACACTACTGTTTTTGCAGATGCATGCAATAAATCGATTAACAGCGCCGATAACCGTTGTGCAAAAGGTATGATGAGGGTTCCAACGAAAGTGAGGGTGGTGTCTATAATTCAAAATTAGAACCTTTATTTAAACATATTAGTCTACTTAAAAAGTTACATGAAATATAAATACACTGCAAATTTCTATCACCAATAAAACGTTAAAACCACAAAATCTTAACATTAAGCTTTAGAGCAAATTTGTTTGACATATTACTGATAACTTTGTTTGACACATTACCGGTATGTAGTCAATACAAATATCTAAAAGTTATACGTGTAAATAGTAATGCTTTGTTTGTAAACAAATCGACATAAGGTTACTGGGGTTCAACCAGATATCCATCTCCAGCTCCGGCAAAAAATCGACATTCGGCTCAGGCTCTAATATTCTACATTGCCCAGGGTACGACCGGTATATCCAGTTCCGGTTTATTACTAGGGCAAAAACTGATATATGTATCCGGTTCCGGTATAAACCTACCGGATACCGGATACTTAAGGTGGAGCCGAATATCGTAAAATTGCTTTTTGTAAGTAAGCATCTCTGCTAACAGCTATTCATTTATCAATTTTAGAGGTTTGCAAACGATTTATTCAGATTCCTAGCTCCCCAAAACCATTCCGTAACCCTAATAATTAGGGGAATAATTTAAAAAGTCATTATTTAGGCTTATCAATTAAGCAAATATGCAAATTAGCTATTTGCAAACTATTCCATTATTCGGTTTTGAAGGCTTGTAAACAATTTATTTAAATTCCTCGCACCCAAAAACACTTTATTGCTAAAATTAAATTGCTTGTAACCGTAATAACAAGTGAAATATTGTAAAAACGCCGAATTTGCACTCAAGGACTTATCAACTACGCTTAAAAAATTATGCAAACTAGCCCTCAGCTAATAGACAGCGCAAAATTTTGAAACCCTAATGCGAGGTGAACACCAGATTAACGGCTTTCGAACAAAAAAGTGTATCTAAAATCGGTTTAACAGTTATTGAGATTACTTTTCGGACAAACAGATCAACATACAACGGCATCGGGCTTTCGAGACCCCTGGTGCAAAATATAAAACGCTTTGCAAAAGTACGAGCTTAGGCTCGGACTTTTAATTCAGCTAAAAAATACTGTATTGTTTATATCCAAAATCACAATATTTGGTTCCTAACTTTAATAGAAATGAAAAATATAAGTAATTAAAGAAGCCCAGTTACTATTAAGATCTTTCTAGACACAAAAATACAACATAAAATTATGGTCTGTGGTTGAATCCCTGAAAGATATAACTGTTGCATGTGAACCAATATGAAGGTTGGTCCATGTTTTTCGGTTATTCTCACACTTATCATAAAAAAGTCAATAAATGGCTCTCTACACACATATACATACGTCTTTACCCGTAAATCGTAGAAGGGAACACAAAATGCCTGACAGCATCGGTTGAAGATGTACGTTACCCAGAGCCCCTCTCCAGCATAGTTAGCGAGACGATGATGTGCAATTAACAGAGTTTCAATGCAAACAGCAGATTGACTGTGACTGTGGCACACAAAATTACAGTAAGCGCGCACAAGACGGCCAATAAATTTTCAAGGTTCGTTTCGTGGCACGATAACATTGCAAGTCGTTCTTTTTCGGTACGCAAAACACATCTGCATCGACAAATATGCTCCATTTCAACAGCCAGCGAACTGAGTATGCGTTCGAACACAACGTGAAACTCAGAACAAAGCCACTTCACCGATTCAGAGTATTGTTTTTCTGCCTGTGCGCCTCGCAGTGATTGTGGCAGCAAGACAAAACATTGTAATGCAGCCGCTAGTGTGTCTATAGAATACTTGGCGTCTAGCTGTACGCATTGTGTGACAAATTGTTTGAGTTTATCGATTTGGCCTCTCACTGCTTCAGGAAACAATTTAACCACAACGGCAAGGTATATAAAAACTTCCTTTGACACTGCACAATTATTATGCTCGTTAATAACAGCAGTTACTATTGATTGCAATTTATTAGTAAACGTTTCGCTACCCTTATGATCAGGCCACCATGGTGAAGATCGAAGTTTTAATACTGGAGTCAATACTGCAGAAACGATGGCTAAATTAATATTCTTCGAACCTATCACTGAATCCTTACACTTGATTACGGACAAACAAGAATCAATAAAATCGTTCAAATGTTGCCAGGTTATGGCTTTACAATTGAGTAACTTCACTGCATCAGTTTTTAAACAATGACCAACAGTAGGGGACTCCATAATTTATGTACTAACAAGTTAGCTATAATAACTACGTGTGTATAACGCCTAAAAAGGATAAACGTCCTTGTACTAAACAATTCAACGTTGGCTGTAATAATCATATGCAGACATGTTCGCTGCTGGTCCGCAATACCTTCACAACGATAGGGTTTTCGTCTCAAGGCAGTGTTTTCCGCTTATAAACCCCATTTCATCATAATTTCTAAATTAATCCTGATCCTAAATATTTTTCATTTTTAACTGCAATAAAATTTGGCAGTTGGTTGGATGAGGGTTTTGCCCGTTCACATGCAAATCTTGTATTAGACGTATTTTCTACAATGCGGCTAGGTCTAAATAAACAATTATGTGCTGTGTGGTTTGTTTTCTTGTTTTTGTCGGTTTTGCCGTCTTCCCGTGTCGCCTTGCTTATCACCCCATCCCTACTTCGTTCTGATACTGCTTTACGCGCTTCGCAGTCTTGCGAATATGACCCGGTTGTTGGCAATAAGAACCTCACCCTGTTTTTCTGAGCTGTTGCAGTTGCTCTTCTGTTTTATGACGTCTTGGGCCTTTTCTTTACTATATTCCGTTTATCCCCGCAGTATTTGATCGTGTAACTGTTTTAATTTCATTAGTATTTGGTTTTATCCTGTTTTGAAATTATTCTGTTGTCCATTATTTCTGGTATCACGGAATGCTGTGAAGAATTCGATAATTCCTAATTGTAGGCGTTCTTTTAAAGCCTATGCGGTAATTGTTTTTCCATGTATTTTGTTCAGCGCACTCAAAGCTTTTCAACATAGTCATCAACGCTACCTGTTTGTTGTACGTATGCGTTGTAATACAGCTGCTACTGCTTTGATCGGTCTGACGATTCGCTAAATCTTCTAGAAATTGTTGTAATAAGTCAAGTTCATTTTTGCGACAGAGGAAATTGATCCAGTAACAATTCCTCAGAAATTTCTGAACATTGCGCGAACGACCTTTTGAATAACCAAAGTTTACCTTCAATGTTATTAGAATAAGGTGATTTTCCGTAAAAATACATTAAAATCGGTTTTACCGCTAAGGATGGAACCCTCCCCCGTGTCGTTGTAACTGTCTTGTCGGTTATTGGGCATGGTTGTGGTATTTGGCAGGGTGCAACCGGAACTACAATTTACCAGAACCGGTATTTGAAAAAAAAACCGGAAACGGAAGCGGAAAATGAAAAATACATACCACCAAAAAAATTCATTTTTTAATTTTCTTTTTTTGTAATATTATGGGGTGAAATAACCCCTAATAGTTTGAAGTTAGGTCTTCACTTTTATCTGCTGTATATTAAGATTTGCGTAATCCACGGAAGCGAAAATCTGCCTTCGATATTTTCAAAACCCCGACTGTAACCGGTTTGCATACTCTACCAATAAAATCTACTTAATTTTAAAATCGTTGAGTTTAAGTTAAAACACCTTAATTTCCACCAACAAAATTTTATTACCGACATTTTTAATTCAGGTAAGAATTCAGCCGGAACCGGATGGTAAAAAAATGCTGGAACCGGATTTCCGGTTAGCCCCCTGGTATTTGAATGAATATTGCCCATTGTTCCGGGCTGAAAGTACTCATAAAGAGTTGCATGGGATTTAGCGGGTGCGTATTAGTTGTTGTTTGTTGTTATAAAGATTACATTTGTGAACTCACTGGGTAGATAGTTTCAGTCTCAGTGGTTTGCAAACCAAGCCCAAATAGGTGATAAAGCGACAAACAATCACAGAAAAATTTGCTGGGATCGCATCTTTGGCCACAGCGAACGATTGTGGAGTATGCAACCTTGTTATACAGCGATTTAGAAATAGAATGACCCCCTATGTTAAAAAATTTCCAGTTTATTCGGCATACCTGGGAGCAAAACCAACACTATAGCACGGAATAGATCGTTCCAAGAATGTTTTTACAGTGTGATTTGTCCCGGACATGTTCGAAGGGTATGGCGACAGCAGCCACGTGAAAAATAATGTAAAATATAAATTTTGGCGGCGATTAATTATTTTAATTGTATGAAAAGCGGAATTCAAAGCAGATTAAAATATTCAAAGGTTTTGTAAAAAATCTTGTTTTTATTTTCGGTAACGGTTAAAAATTGACCGAGACCAAGTCTTGGTTTCGGTAGGTTGGATCTCGATCTCGGTCTCGGTCTCGGTTTTTTGACCAAGACCGCCCATCTGGTAGTCGATCCTTTTTAAACACGTCGATTTCTGTCAGATTACTCACATACCATTATGGTCACCGTGTCGGAATCGCAATGCATATGTGCGGCTTATGTGTTTCAGGATTTTTGACGATAGCGAAGTGGGTCATTTTTAATGGGGGTCATTCTTCCACACGGCTCCGGTTTTGAAGATTTCTTTCAGGACGCAATTACACACAAGACATGAGATTATACGGAAGACGAAATGTTTTATGGAATACAGTGTATATTTATAAGCACAGTTTTTGAAGGCACAGTATTAATCCGGTCGCACCTATAAATGAGTCGTTTGAGGAGCTGCGCCGCCGGGCTTCAAAGTTGTAAAGATAACTAGACTAGCGATAAACAAGAGAGCTACCCTCAGAACCAGAGGTCCTAACGTCGGTTCGTAGGGTGGTCAATCAAGACTAGATCAGGTAAATGCACAAAATATCCAAGATGGCACGGGAAGGGAATGCTAATGGTACCTAACCCGATCTAACCTACAGCCGTTGGACTTTTTATGTATCTAGAAATTGTGGGAAGCCGGGAAATGCTTTCTTTGCGAACAAATAGGACACGCGACTATGCCCATTAAAACAGCAACACAACAACCTGTAGCGGTGCGCAAGGTAATCCTGCTACACCACCGGTTGCGAATCAACGGATGCAAGTTCCGAGATAAATTACTCAAGGAAAGAAATCATTCTGGTTGTGATTGTATTAGGAACCCTGCTACAAAATTTCCAGCGCCAGGCCTTAAGCCACTAATTCCGCTGTTGCCCCAACTGGGAACATGCAGGTATAAGACCTGGAAGAACACCAGAGAGGGATAACATGGAACCTTGCGTTCCACGCCTATTGTAGCCTTACAGGCGGTAGATAATGGCGCCAATATGAAGAATCAAAGACTGGATGCACGAATAGGATCAACCATTGAGAAGAAGATCTTAAATCTAAATGCCCGGAGGTTATAAAGTGTTGTTCACTAAGGCAACAGCTATGCATATAGAACTAGCGCGAGAAGAGTATATAGTAGCTACAGGTTGCCGAATTCAGGAGCATATATTTTGTCTAGGTATATTAAAGCTTTGGAGAACTTTTCAAGAAACGAAGTTGGACCAGTGTATTCCAACACATTACCGGAGGCATGTACAACAATGTGGCACACCAGACAATGGGATGTTCTCACGTTATCTATTATAAAGTAACAGGGCAGAATGTGCAAGTGTAATTTTTTAAAAAAATGAACATCCAAAACAGTTTACACCAGCGTTCTGGCCGATTAAATGTGCAACAACAGAGACGTCAACGGACGACGGGTTCGAGTCAGAGCCTATGTGTCGCCTCGTACGCCCAATGAATTCTGAGTCCAAAGTAGTGCGAGTGTTAACAAAAAGGATTTACATCGGAGCTGGATACGGAAAAATCTGTGCGGAATAATTAAAATCTTAGGGTAGAGGAACCGGAGAAAGTACAGGTAACTAAGTCACAGGTGGCTGAAAAACTGGATGTCAAACATGCGGCCCCAATCCTAATCTGACGAACCTGTAAAATTGGTCTCAAATTTTTGTCGCGTAGCTACTTCGGTAAATATTACTGTCAAATACTACGGCGATGGTACATTGTGAGTAATCTAGTGAATTAAAAACGGTATCGTATATTGATGAAACCGAGTATTGAATCTAAAACGTTTGCAGACGCATTGTTAATACCTAAAACCGTCGTCGCTATTTCAGGTGAAGCTTTTTTACCTGTGTCAAATATTCAAAACCAATGCTGCATCCGTTACAGGGAGAGCATATAGCGGAAGCGAATCCAGTAAAGGTTGTATCAGTGGTCGTGCCTGCAGAAGCAGCATAAAGTAATGTTGCCCATGTATGACCAGGGATGGGAGTCTCGACAAAGATGTTGATACTGATACTTCTCTCAAATTCTTTCAGTCGCTACAACCACGTAGCTGTACTCTGAAATACTTTCGCTGTCAATACTTGTTGGAGAAAGACAATATAAAACGTGTCCACGAGCTAAATCTTGGCCATCCTTGGGTAACGATGCGTAAATTGTCATAAAATTTTTATGTATAACAATAATGAATATTAATAAAACAATTTCCACAACTGGCACTTCTGGCTGACATCGCTACGCAGTCTCAGCTCCAAAACCTGAGACTTTTCAAAAGCTGAGGCTGAGACTGAGACTACGCGAGTCGTAGGAATTTCAAGAATTAAGACTGCGACGGAGACTGAGGCTCCTATCCCATGACACGATAAGTTAGTAGCCGAAGTGGTAAGTAAATCAGCGTTGAGTGACATAACGTAACCTTATCGTTCCACCGCCAAGACGGAGAGGACACCAACTGCGGAGACGGTTCTGGAATGTAGTGCGGAGAGGGAAGGAACACGACGCGGTGGTCAGGTCAGTATCGATGCATGGCCGCGTAGATCAACAGGGTCCAGCTCAGCAACCAGTGTCTGTACAACAGTCGCCGAAGGTAATAACCAAGTCGCCGGTGGGTGGAAGTTGATGTATAAACCG
>JASANG010002048.1:0-64636 GCA_030248215.1 Enoplolaimus lenunculus
ACAACAAGGAAAACTTGAACCATAGGTTTTGTTTGGCAAACGGGAAAAGTGGAAAATTAAACCATATAGGTTTTTCCTGGTTTGTTAGGGCAAGTCTGAAAGTAGAGATTGTATTTGGAAAACGGGAAAAATGGAAAATTTAAACGCCTGTGATTTTCTCTGGGTAGGTAGGGAAAACTTGAAACATATGTTTAGTTTGAAAAATGGTAAAAGTGGAAAGTTTAAAATGTGTATAATTCAGGCACTTTTCTGTTTCCCCTCATAAATTGAAAAGTTTCCCCCAGCCACAATCTTTCACGTATATTAAGAAAATTGCGGGATCCCACTGCGATTTGAAGGAATATTAAGCAGGATGTTGAGATACCGCCCGCCCTTCCTCCACAATAAAAACTCCCCCGCCACAACCTTTCACGTTTATTTAGACAAATTGTGGGACCCTCCTCCGGCGATTTTAAATGATACTAAGCAGGATGAGCACTGAGCACCAAACTGTTCAGAACTATTTCAGTCATTTTAACGGTTTCCATAATAAAATGCTTAATGCAGGGGGCTCGGGTTGGCGTCCGCCCCCCGTTCTGCTTAATATCCCTTTAAATTGCAGGGGTGTAGAAGGGCCAGCCCCCTGAGAACCATAAACCCAAAATTGGTGAAAATTTTCGCACTAGAAAAGCAAAACCTTTCATGTTACAAGTGAAAAAGTTACCCTCATCTACGCTCCATATTTGCGTAGTTGGAACGAAAAAGCTACAAAATTGCCGGAATTCAAACGCCTGGATATTCTCAGGTGTCGTGGGTAAAATTTGAAGCGTAAAATTTGTTTGGAAAACGGAAAAGTGGAAAATTAAAACGCCTAAATTTTCATGGTTTGGTAGGGGAAGTTTGAAGCGTAGCCACTCCGGTTAGGAGCTCCGCTACTGTGGTACTTAGGAACAATCACAAGCATAATTTTGGCTGGGAAAAGTTAGGCGTTTAAATTTTCTACTCTTCCAATTTTCTAAACAAATCTTACGCTACCGAATTTTGCTCCCTAACCATGGAAAACCTATACGTTTTAAGTACCTTCGCTTAAAATTTTCCACACCAACCAAGAGAAAATAAAATCTACGTGTTTAAATTTTCCACTTTTCCCATTTTTCGAACAAAACCTACGCTTCAGATTTTTCTTATCTAACCACGGAAAACCTATACGTCTTAAATTTTTCATTTTTCCCGTTTTCCGAACCACCGAACCACACATCCCAATTTTCCAGCCAGACCACCAAATTGTTCCTTCCCTACCACACCCAGAGAAAACCAATACGTTTCACTTTTCCACTTTTCTCGGTTTCTGAACCTGGACTACATCTCTAACTTTCCTTAATAACCAAAAGAAATCATATATCTAGGCATGAATTTTCCACTTTTCCCATTTTCCGAAGCGAACCACACATCTCAATTTTTCAGCCAGGCCATCCCCAAACTGTAGCTTTCCAACCACTTTATTACTTTTCCTGGTTTCCGAACCTCGCCTTGACCTCTAACTTTCCCTACCGAATTAGCAAATATTCAGACATCTGAATTTTCAACTTTTCCCAGCCAAAATTATGCATGTGATTGTTTAGCAAGCCTGCGAAACTCTTAGCCGTCATACAGAAGTGGCTTCGCTGCTCTTCCGATCATAAAGTTTTCCACCTTGGAAAATGGGAAGCCCTTCGCTATATATTGGCCCAATTTTTAAATGACATATATTGCATAAGCATGGGCACCATATATCCGCATATATGTATATGAAAAATATCCGGTTTCTGTATCCGAAAGAAACGTGTATCCGAATATCCGTAATGCTATTGTGTAAATAATTTGTTGGAATATAATTTGAAATTCTGTATTCAAACCTGAGTTAAAATGTTGAACTAAATTCAACATTAATTCCATGATGATTTAAAATTTTGATTTCTTAAAACATGCTAAAATTAAAAAAAATCAATTTCGTTTGATATTTATCTGATTAATGACTTCGTATATCTCATAATTAACCCAGTGAAAAAATTACATCGAATACGCATCGTCAAATACTGAATTTATTACCTTTGTAAGAAACAAAATCTGGTTATATACATATGCCCAGTCGCGTCGCGACATTACATACTGAGCGCAATTTTAAATTTTGACGGCTGTTGAGTTAATAAGACGCCAAACCTAACTGAGTAGGATGCTAATTAGTGAAAGGCTAGTTTGCAAATATGACAATCTGTGAAGGGTAAATTTGAATTTATAACTGTCGAATTCAAAGCCCCGCGCTAAGCGATTTCTCATCATCCACCAAAACAAATCAAAAGTACTTTATCAGCGACTCTAGCTGTCTGAATAATGTACAGCTTACCGTGGGGTTGGGGGTGACAACCCCATCCTGCTTAATGTTTTTCAAAATGCGGAAGGTTCAACGAAACCACAGTCTCCCCTCTGAGCAAGAAAAAGCACAAAATTGATTTAAAAAGTGTGGCTGTTGCAAAAAACGCTTCCTTCTACATTTGTGTCGTGAAAGGTGCGGTAAGAGCAAATTTTTCAACCAAAATTTGAACACCGATGCGGACGCCGGGCGGATGATAGCACAAACCCATTCCATGGTGCACAAGGACTCAGTGAACGTGTAGGTTGTTTTGCTTGACTTGCGGCATGATACATAATTGATGGATAAAACTGGATCAAGGGCGAGTTGTTTTGCTTGACTTGCGGCATGATACATAATTGATGGATAAAACTGGATCAAGGGCGAAATGCAAGAAATCTGCATAAAGCTATTTTACCCTTGATCCAGTTTTATCCATCAATTATGTATCATGCCGCAAGTCAAGCAAAACAACCTACAAACGTAGTGTCAGCCGATCGTATGACAGATATTTCGTTGCCATTTAACCATCATTCAGCTGCAATCAGCAACATTTAGAACAACAACAAAACAACAACAAAAACAACAACAACAACAAAAAAACAAACAATAAAGTAGGAGCGATATCAGATATCAATCCCACGAATGTGCAAGTCTGCTGTAATATGCGTCCGGAGTGGTTTAATGAATGGGTAGTTGAAAGCGGTAGTTCAGCCAAGCCGTCAAAAAGGCCATAATATACAACTCCCGGAAATGCAGTAAACAAATAAACAAACAACCAAGCAAACAAACAAACTGACAAACACACAAGCAAATAATTATACGGTCAAGTAAAAGTAATCAAGCAAGCAACAAGATTTGCATTTGTACATCGACCTGGTCGCACTTGTGTTAGTCTTGTGGACAACACAATGCGCACACTACAAAGGTCTGTGTACCAGAATAGCACAATTAAATTGTTTACACTCTAACGAAGTAAAGTAAACTGTAACGACTTTGTTTGAAACAAAAAGTTGTTCACTGTACAAACTTGCAAAAAAATCAAAGCACAAAACTGTGCGAAAACATGCGATCTGAATGCAGATTATTAGCAGACTTCCGGTTAAGCGTATTTCGAAGCCTAAACCTAAACCCAATCAAACAAAAACTGAGTCACCACAACTTACGCGTACTGTAGTAACCCGAATAAGAGGGGTGGCTGATATTTATTTGGCCTCTCCAGAGGGTAACCCCCTGTTATTCGGGTACGGACTGTTATTTATTTTCAACGCACTCTCCACCATATACCCTTCGTTACAGATATATCCGGCACTGCAACTGTCCGTTGAATTAGCCTTGCACCAAAAGCTTGAACGATAATGCAAGGTTATACTTTGGAATGTTACTTTCAAAACTGAAGTACGCTTTAAAGTTTCGAACACAACTTTATTTGGTCCTGAAGTCATTTATGCGCGACAATTAGGGATAATTGACGTTTATGAACTCTAATTTGGGTTAAGAGACGTTTATTCGCTTCACGGACGCGTACTAGGGATACGGTCTCCTATTGATTGGGACTCAAAATGGGGACCCCCTCTCATTATCCACCTCTTATTCGGGCCACTGCAGTACTTTATTACAGTCCCGCGGAATAACGGCGCGCCCTGTACATAATGTGCAAATATTTCATTAAAACGTACATCGCAAAATATCCTTTCAAGTAATGCATAACACTTTTGTAGTCATACGCCAGTTTGAGGTCTGTAATTTTTTTCAGATTCATTTTTTTAAAATTGTGTCTCGCTCTTTGTTTAACGTTGTCAATAAAAACTGTAACATAAGTATCGCGATCGGGTCGATTTTGCTCGTGCGGAAAGCCAATTCGATGCAGCATTTCGTGCAACACTTTGCCGACACGTCGTGCACAAAACGGCGACAATCGAACAGTGTTTTTAGTAATACTTGGATTGTAACCCACTGAAATTAGTTTAATTTCATGTAGGTAAAGATCAGGGGCGGAACGTTTGTCTACCAAACTGGAATAGAGTAAGCTTTAAGCTTTAGACTAATTTTTTTGCTTAACCTTAGGCTTAGGCAGGCTTAGGTATAGGCTCATTTTTACGCTTAGGCTTAGGCTTATGTATTAGCTTATACTACCGTTACGGCCCTGTTCTATACATTGGTCAAAGTTTATATAGACGCACAAAAAATACTTAAATGAATAACAAATGGGTACCTACGTCAAAATGCTTGATATTTTTTGAGCCTTTAATATCCGGTGAGCTGGCATTTGTTTAAAATTTTACGGTAGCTATCCAAAATTTAAAATACTTTCTACTTTAGGCATGTCAAAAATTGAAGGTTAATTTCAGCTCCAGAAAACATGCCCACGTTTGTAAATACAGTGGTCCCCTCGCAATTTACAAATCCTATTTCTGACCCCGTAGTGTAAAATGTAGAACTTGATTTGCATTTATTGTTCATGCATTATACACAGAAACATCGTAGCGTTGACCGCTTCATTAGGTACCTCTCGGGTTCGACTCCTTGAGGTCTTGGGGTTTCAAAGTCATTTTTCAGTCACGAATAATAATTACGATGACAATTTTTTGAAAATTTATGCTAACTGTATTTTTCAGTACGAATCTCTGTTACTGATGTTACGACATTTTACGGCAGCAGGTACCGTCCTCTATTGTCAACTGTTTATATACGTTCCCCGTATCCCTGACCTTTTTAGGGGCTGCTTGTTGTATTTAGCGTAAAGTTCAACATCAAATCCCTGGCTACAAGACTGGTTAAGTAACGAAAGAACGATTGCACATTTTTTGTGTTGGTGATTGAGAGAAGGAAAACAGGTCTATTAGTTTTATAATGCATCTGACTATAGAAAAGATAGGTAGTTTTTATTGAATAAATTCTAGGCAGTGTTTACATTTTGGTCATGTTATTTGACGTGGTAATTACCCAGCCTGAGCTATTGGATCATGAGGACAACAAAACCCTTACCGTATTACTTTTTTATTAGGTTTGGCACCACAGCGTTTAGTTTGTTGCAGTATATTTTCAATAAAGTGTGCAAACTTGGTGACATGGTGTCGACCGAACGGGCACAAATGAGTCCCTGGTCATAGGTAGTTGAGCCACACGCTTGGTACGGATTGAGCGAGATTGTCCCATGAAATGTTTTGCTCCTCGCTTAGTTATTTAACTGTTTAGCTTATAATGTTTCGTAGTTTATTCGTTAGTATTCCCCTTGAAGAACGGTGCCCGGCTCACCATCATGCTACCGGATAGGTCCACGGGGGTCCGTAAAAAACCCAGGGTAATTCAGTCAGAATGCTTGTATTAGGGGGAGCTATAAAATACATCCCGCTGGAAGATGTCGTTGTTTTAGGAACTCACATAGTGTAACTCAGTTTGCCAAGTGCAGACAAATAGTTAACGTGAGTCAACTCTGTCTTCGGTGCCCTCGTACCTGAGCTTATTAGAGTTTGCTCTGATTTTAATTAATGCATTGTGTAATATGTTCTCGTATCTGGACGCGAGATCTGTTCGGCTACGATGCGTTGATAAAACATAACAAATTTGCGAAAATCCACCTGAATGTTGATTAACCTTTGCTAATAAAATGACTTACAGCCTGAACTACACGACCTTTTAGTTTTCACAAACAGAACATAATTTTTGTCTTTGGCTGTTTTTTCTCTAAACTTGATACATTTTGCGGCTTTTGTAAGTTCTTTAATCGCTCGACTGATCGCTTGACGTTCTTTGATGGTAAATTCTTTTCCAACCAAATAAGGAACGATTCGTTGAGGCCAACGATTATGTCTATTGCGTCTCACGTTGGCTTTTTCACCCTGAGGTCATAGATATTGTTGTTGATATATGTATATGGTCATAACTTTTATGCGAACCTAACTTAACTCAAACCTGTGCACATATACATTGTAAATTTTAATCAGTTAAATCAACCCAGACGAAAAGTTAGTTATTTTCTAAGTTAATAACAGTAAACTCTAACTCACTATGAATTGAGTGGATTGTCACTCTGAGCAGAGTTGAATCCGGGGGAGCTGATTAGTAATAACTGTGGTAGCCTGGAACACGTTTTCTCCCTATTACAATAGCAGGTAAAACTTGTCTGCGCGTTAATCCGGTGTCAAATTCGAAAAATTTCAATTATCCGCTATCCTGATGTGACATATATGATATTCGGAATATTGTCCGTCAGTATACATATAACATGTTTGAAAATGTTTGCAAGGTTGTGGTAAACTAGCCTGAATGTTCTGCAGAATATCGAATGATACTCTATGTTAAAGTTTGAATTATTTGTACTTAGGAATACATTTATGCAAAATTTCCGCTGGAAACACAAAAATAGAAGCTAATTCAGTATTCGAAATAACTTAAAGCTACATTGTCTGACTTTTCGTTAAATTATTCGTGCGCACAATTTACATTGTCTTGCATAATCTCACGTGATATTCCGTAGTATTTAAGAATATCATAACAAACGTGTGTAAAACTCAGCGAATATTGGATTTTAAAGTTCGAAGTTGTTATTAAGGTTGAATTTCAGTTCAAAGTTGATCTGTCGCAAAAGTAATTTTTGGCAAAATGTTCGCGCATAGTTTTCACAAACACGAAGTATTTTTTATATTGACTCCGTT
Source organism: Enoplolaimus lenunculus (assembly GCA_030248215.1). NCBI lineage: Eukaryota > Metazoa > Nematoda > Enoplea > Enoplida > Thoracostomopsidae > Enoplolaimus > Enoplolaimus lenunculus. The sequence goes on from JASANG010002048.1 coordinate 7,027, forward strand.
CTTATTTCGCTCAATCAATTCATAATCACTGTTAATTCAGAAAAAATACCAAAAGTGACTAATTCGTTCCCTGATTTGGTTTTATAATCAACTGACTGAAATTTATAGTGAACGCCACAGATTTATAATTTCAACCAAGCCTTTTAGTAGATTCATAGAGTTTAGAAGTTCTTGTTTTAAATCCACTGCGCAACTTGTGAGAAAAACACGGCGAAAAGTAGCTGAAGTGGTGTACGCCATGCGGTCTACGAGTACCTTCCGAAGTATTGTACCGCGCTGTACAAAGTCGGTAACAGTTAGCCCTTCGAATATAATATCTCCTTCTAACAACGCCGCGTCTTCATCTGGATTGTCCTCGAAAGGAGCTTCAAACGCTGAATCGACCACAGGCACCCAAGCAGCGCCTTGAAAATCACATTTGTTCAGAGGAACTTCATCTGGTAGGTCTTTTCTCGTTGCGTTTGCCTGAAAAATTTATATCAAAATGTTCAACTTTGTCAGGAAAAGTTTCACAAAAAAAACTAAAAATGTCTCGCTAATTTATGATTGTTGCAAAAGTTCAACAGAGCAAAATTAATAAAGTTTGGTTAAAATTTGTAGACAACTCATTCTGTGTAGACTGACCGCTAATCGTACAGTGCGCTATGAAATCAACAAATAAATCACTACTGTGGATTAATAAAGGGTGATTAAGATTGTCACAGGTGTAAAACGCTTCCGATATTTGACCAATAAAAGCTACCTCAAGACTCGAGCTGGACCTGGAATCCTACCATTAGCACTGATGGACGTACCGTTTTCCGCGGTATTGCAATTGAATATGGTCAATTTTTTACTATTTTTTGAATATGGGGTCATAAAGCTTATGGATACGCATTCCCTGTGTGTGATGACCTTGAGCTGGCTATTCCCCAAAACGCGGTCGTATTTCCCCTCCCCAGCTTAAAAGTTCTGTCTGAAACTTAGAATTGACGTCAAATCATCACGTAAAGTATGATTTGAAATTTTTTACTGGATAATCTTTAAAATGTCTGACTACTAGCTATAATCAAGCTTAATCTTACCGAAACAATAAGATGCATGCACAGAACAGCAGCGGCGACAATACTGTAATGATGATATCGATTCATTATATTACATTTAAGAATGCTGCTGCTATATATCAAATTATTACCGGAAGTCTGCCTCCGGCTCCGGCAGAAACAAAATCGAGCTCCGGCTCCGGTACAATTTTTTTCCGGAGGTTCTGGCAATTTCGGCAGCAAAATTTTGCAAAGCTTTGCAAAATCAACCAATTTGCGATATTTGCTAAAATTAACAAATAAACATCATTTTAACTACCTATTGTGCCAACCTCTGGCTTCACTACCGGCTCCGCCTCCTGCAATCTTTCTTAACCTCCGGCTCCGGCTCTGGTATTTTTCACCTCCGGTTGCACCCTGAATGCAGTGTGCCTACCGATGTTGTTCAACATTGGTTTGTTGCCTGTTCTCACGAATAAAAAATCCGTTACGGGGCCAATGTATAAAACACTTCCCTTTATATAAGGACACCCATGAAGGTACTGCTTTATACCAAGAGGGGTGCATGGGAAAACCCGTGATGGTTTACTCACAATCGGTTTTACAACCATTGCGAGCTTGTCGATCGACTCGTGTACCCGCTGTTTTTAAACGCATACGGCAAGAATTTTACCGGTATCTCGTAGCGGTAAGTACTTATGCTCTAGCTTTACCCCCAGCAATACTACCGATACGGTCCTCAAAGTAACCTGATTGTTATAGTGAAAGTTTGACATTTTTTTGTCTAAATATAAATGCTAAAACTTTGATATTGACAGACGAGAGCAATAACAATGTGACGTCACCGAATTAAATACAACAATACACGTTTGGGATCGTACAAAATTTCGAAGCTCAACGCACGATTTGTTTACTGAATTCGAGGAAATGAAAGTAATATGATAAAAGAAAACAAAATAAGATAAAATTCAAAAATGTCATTTTACAAAGTATAACCTCGTTTAAAATTTTTCTGCGAGATCAAGCGCAGTGAGCGAGAAATGTTTTTGTTGATCATCGTAGGTTATTATCAAATTTTAAAAATGTGTAAAGTTTTGTTCGTTCAATATTATCGTACTGTACAGTCCTACGTTAAAACAATAGTTAATTTCTGCGAATCAAAACGTATTTTCTATTTTAGAACATTCTCTTTTATTTTCAGAATGGTCCCTAGTTCCAATAGTGCTGTAAAATTTAACATTTGCCAACTCAACGCTGTAAATTTCAGGGAGTTGATTTTAACTCAAAATGAGCTGAACTCACCGTGAGAGGCGTGAGCTCTGTATTAATTCCTTTAGAACTCAGATTTCCGATTTGATCGTATTCGTTCTGAGTTAGTTTAATAAACTAGCCCAGAAAAAATAAGATCAGTCAGTTAATATTTGCTGTTATGGCCCATGTACAGAACAGATCCGGATTGTCTTCCGGTGGGGCTGTAATAGAGTCAGTTTAAGCTTTAGACTAACTTTTTTGGTTTGGTTTAGGATTAGGCTTAGGCTTAGGAATAGGTTCATCCTTTCGCTTAAGGCTTCGGCTTAAGCATAGGCTTAGGAATATGCTTATACTCTTGTAAAGGAGTTATTATCAGGGTGTAAACGGATAGTAAAAATAACGGAAACGGAAATGGATAGTGATCAAATTAACGGAAACGGAAAACAAATATTTATGTAAATAAATTTCAACGATGTTTTCTTTTCGGCCAACGCAAAAGAAACGTGCAAATGTTCACCGGGCTTTGTAAAATTTTAAACAAAAAAACAGCAGATGCATTGAAAGTTTTAAGATTTTGAATGAATTTCATAATTTATATTTCATTCTGAACAATTGCAGCATATTTGTAATGATAAATTGCCAGATATGAACGTGATTTAGAACTAATTTTATAACGGAAACGAACACCGATTTTTACCGGACACGAACATCCGGTTACACCCTGGTCATGATCGAGTCTTGATGTTACCAACTGTGCTTTTGGTATCTTTTGTCATGTGATAAATAATGCGATAAGTTTTTGTACTTATCCATATAAAACTTACTAATTGTATCAAGAGCGGATAATGCTGTTTATAACAAGAGTGTGCAACTGAGTACGTTCTGTGTATAAAAGAATGTGCCCAGCGCGTGTTGCGTTTATGGCCGACTTCCTCTTATTTACAGGAGGATCAAATTTGCGTAATAGGCTAAAATAAAAAAATGCGGCACTTATTAAATGTTTTCGCTTGTATTCTTGAGCAAATCATGCATTTCACAAATGTATACGTATTGAGTGTGCCAAGCACCCCCCAAATCAGGTGGGAAGATGTGGCTAAAATGCAACGCGCGGGGGTACCTTTTATGCCATGAACTAGCAGCACGTCAGTTGCACACTTTTCTGCAAGATGAACATCATCCACTCTTGACTGTGCCAACAATGGATGATTGCTCTCAGGGAAGAGTAAAACTTTTTTGTTTTTGCATTGCACTAAAAGTTCCAGTGCGTCGTTTAATCGTTTGATCAAAAATTGCACAAAATTAATGCTGCCCCCAACATCAGTGAGGTACGCCGTAAACGCAACGCGCGTTGTGTACATTTTTTGGAATGTATTCAATTTTGCTATGCACATTTGAAAATATACATTGTTTGCTACTGCAATGCTATCCTGCGTAGTCCTGGACCATACCGTCCCGCTCGGAACTCTATGGAAACGAACGGGAATTGCCGCATGGCGCCGTGCCAAAACATGTAAATGAACAGATTTTGTTGACATGCAGAGCCGTCCGATGAGGAACAACGACCTAGTACCAGTTAGCGATAAGTCTCAGAGGGAAACAGTTTCATTTTGTTGGATAATTTTTGGCCTCTAAGGAAAAATTTGAACGTTGCTTGCAGATCATGTGAAATCGTTGTTGGCAGATTTTACAAATTAAAAACCCCAAGAATTTTCAAGAATCTACAGGCCAGCGAAGCGGTTGCGTTAATGTTATATAAATTTCAATCAAATCGGTGATTGTCGCACACAATTTCATACTACTATCTTCAGTAGATATGCTCTTTAAAAAGCTACGAAACTAACTGCCAAAAGGTGTTGTACACATTTGAGAATATGGGCATTTATCTTGATTTCTTCGTCCTTTGATTGCGTTTGGGCAGATTTTGTTGTTGCTCGCTTTGTTCGCTCACTTCTGGGATAGTACTTATCGTCCGAGTGAGCAGAAATTCATCGCTGAGTTTTCTTTGATTTCCGCTTCCGGATCCTGCTGTCCCACTTGTTCCTGGTTTTGTTGCAACTCCGGCTCCAGGTGAATTTGTTTGTTGCCAGTCAACATAAAAACTACCACTGGTTGTTGCGTTTGAATTTGTCGCATCACTCAGATGCTCTTCGCTCGATAGAGCTTCAAAATCAGCAGTTGTGTTTTGTGCTGTTGCCCCTCCTAAACCTGAAACCAGAATTTATCGACGTATGAAGGACTCAAATATATTCTGGCTGCGAAAGATACTTTTTGTGTTTTGAATTGTTATTTACAGTTGTTCAATTGCGTTTAGTAAATATTTCGATATTGCAAAATAACATATAACATTTCCGCCGTGAGCGAAAAACTTGTGCTATAAATATTAGTGCGCTCTCATCGGGACAATATGTCATTAAGCCAACAGTTGAATTTCACAATCGATTTCTTCGAAGAGAGGTACGGGATACATGCGCTGTTGAAATTTTTGAATAAATGAGTAAAAAGCACTTTTATCAAGTTTTTAAATATTAAAAACGTCGAAAAATTTCACTTTCTCGTAAAACTTTCGCATATACGCATACCGTCTACAAACACTGAGCAAAGTTAACTAAATACTGCTCGCCGAGTGAGTTGTTGGGAAGCGAGACTAAATCTGCGACACATTTTCAGCTATTTAGCTATAGAAACACATTGTGAGCTGCAGATTAAACGATTTGTATCGCAAAAATACTTTTAGTAACGTTCAATATATATTATTCAACTTATTTAACTATAGAGAAAAGAAAACACATTATGAACTTCCGTTGAGCCATCACTAAATCAGTATCATATAATTTTGAGCAACATATGGCAGTAGGGGATACCCTTCACTCCTTTGGATCTGTAACTAACTTGGACCACGACATTTTTCTTTGATCATTTCCGCCGGACACGATCGAATCATAAAAGGACTTAAAATATCTTGACAATATTCAGGCGTTTGGGAATTTGGCGTACGATGCACCAATAGCAATTCACTATTAATATACGGCATACAGCATGGCTCTGGTACGTTCTGAGTATAAGAAGTTGTATCTGTAGATTCTAAGGACTGGATCGATTTTGGTTCCGAAGCGTCGTGAGGTTGTGATTTACGTTTAACTTGAACGCCGCATAAGTGAACAGATACGTTAGCGCTGTTTGGACTATGGGCAGTGTAGCCTAGTGACGTTGATGCTTGCTCAGCAATACTAGGCCGATGACAGATTAATAGTTGGTTGGAGTAGTGTGTACGAGCCCCGGTATGGGCTTTTTGTTCATTTAAAGCCAACTTGGTGGGCTTATATTTAGCCAAAGTTGAAGCCGGGCCAGAAGTAGGGCTAGCATTTCCATTCCAGTAGGCATTGTTTAAACTAATTAGTTCTCGACTTAGATTGTCGAAGCTTGTCATTGTCGCAATTGATTGTTCGGTAGCATCAATGCGTTCAGCGTCGTCTCCTGTTCGAATTGATTGCAAAGATTCTGTATGCAAGGGTACATAGCTAGCTTCGGCGGCTGCCAATGGCGGGAAATCACGTTCGGTGTATACAGAGCTATCGTGTTGGTGCAGACTCATGATTGTATTGCTGAAAACACTCCTCAAGCGTTGTATAATAAACCTTTTCTCGCATGAATATTATTCACTTTAAAGTGACAATTCAAGTAAATGTGACATGCAGATGCATAGATGCAAGTAAAATCATCATGCTGATGCTGAACATCGGTGCAATGCTTATGCATATGTAGTGCTTTTATATGTAACAGCAGTAAAAACACGGAAGAACCAAGATTCATGTAGTAAAAATGATGATGCTCTTATAAGCCATAAAAGCCTAGAAACTCAGCAGCTGAGTGTGAGGCGGCGCGGCTTAAGCCATAACAGCCTAGAAACTCAGCAGCTGAGTGTGAGGCGGCACGTCTTAGTGCTAGCGCGCTAGACTCTGAATCCGTCAAACACAGGAGTCGAAATTTCACTGACGACGCCCTCATTTATAGGTGCAAGCCTCAGAACTAAAAATCGCGGCACCCTAGTTTACCGAAATTATGCCAATTAGGTTTCAAATTCTAAAATGACACGCGTTGATTACCACCGTTAGCCTATGCGTAGGCGAACGCCTTAAACTATGGCACATCAAATTCGACCGAAACTTAGGTTAGATATTAGTGGATTTCGTTCCCTTTCTCGCCTTAATTTTGCTGAGCACCAATGCTATTGTTTCGTTTTCTGTATTTGTTATTTTTACATGTATTTCATTATTTACTGCTCAATAAACAAATACAAATACAATACAAATGTATGTAGCGCCTATCACCAGTTCGTCACAGGTCCTGTAGTTTACGAACCAGTGGACGGTGAGCTTCAAAACGCAGCTGATTTGTTCTACTTATGTGCCAATTGCGTGATCCGCAATTGCAGAAGTTTGTCAGTTTGAAAACCGATCGCTAACCGGTGATAGGTGCTATACACATTTCAGAGTATGGCCTTTAGGCTACAAGAAAAAAAACTGCATGGTACGCTGTTAAAAAGCTGATTTGACTGAAATTAATGATTGCAATCAAAGCTGTTTATACTGTACAGAAATAGTTGCAACAAACTGGGTGCTATTTTTATAAATCTGAATTAAATCCAATTTACCACTGAAAGTTTTGTTCTAAAACCCAGTGATAGACTGGCAACATGGCGTGCCGGATAAATATCTTGTGGGTCGGCGAGAATTAAAGCTGCCAAGAGCAAAATACTAAAAGTTTTAGCTATCTTATTAGTTTTCTACATTTTCAGCAAGATTTCTAAGTAACGATTAGCACAAAAACTATCCAGTATATATCTCCTTTGTATCTGTGAGTGGTGGTATTGATTATGCCATTTTGTCTAATATCAAGATGGCTTTTGCTTACCCGGTCTCGACATCTTTGGTTGATGCCATGTACGCAGAAGGCTGGACCAAACTCATTTCGCTGTCGCGAGTTTCGAGAAGCTGAAAATACTTGTAACGTTTTTGCTTTGAGATGATATTGTGGCGATTTTGTACAGCGGATCGTAATAATGTGGAATGCTGCGCATTGTGTATTAATACGTCCCAAACACAATTAACACAGTATTGCTCATAGTTATATTACTGTATATCGGAAAGGTTTAACGTCCAAGTCTTAGTATAACAATTAATTGCAAATAATCGCTTTGCAAGAGTATGCAACTGTGTTCAGTTTGTGTAGAAAATAATGTACCCAGCGCGCGTTGCGTAATTTATACCCGACATCCGCTCGAATTGTATTCTTAAAGCCTACATATACCGTGTGTTTGAATGGTAACTATCTCCTGTTTGAAAACGAAGCGGTCGGACTAAAACGCAACGTGCGCTGGTACATTCGGCTCTGAGCGAAAATAGGTAAAACGAATAACGTTGTCCATAGAGTCATCATCGACACAGTTGGTTTAGATTTAGTACTAACTTTATCAATTCCATTAAAGACACCGTCAGGCATATGGTCGTGTATCATTACTGGGCTGATGTGAACTTGATCAAAACATTCGTTATCAGTCCAGACTCCAGCCCAGCCTGGGTCGGATTTGGCGTTTCTGCTGAAACCAAAATACTCTGTAAAGTACTATTCAGTGGACAAAATCTCGCTAATGAAGCGAACGAGTAGCGGATCACAATTTTAGCAGTAAATTTTAACACAAAAGTGTTGGTTTTGAATCATGTTGCAGGAAACTTATAGGTCTAGGTAGTTTCCTTAGCCCCCTTAGATTCGCCAGAGCTCAGAGAATTGCAAAATTTTGGAGCAAGAACATTTAACTGCAGCTTTTAGGTGTAAATGTTTTGCTCGAAAATGGTTTCAACAAATTTGCAGCTGCAAGTATTTGTTGCAAAAATTTGTACGTGTGAATTTAGGTTCAACAATGTATGCCATAAGATTTTTCGCAAGGGACCAATATTACCTGGTATGGGGAAATATAATTCAAGTTAACCCAAATGACAACTTGCTCGCTGTGTGTTACCAAACTCCACACTTATATCCTACCGAAAACAAAACAACTTACTCTCAGGTGTCGTTTATCTCATAGGGTTTGGACAATTTTGAAAAGAAATCTTTATAAGCACTGGCGGATACAAAATACGGCCACCCAGGCCAAACTGCGCCAACAACAACGAAAATAGAACTTGTGTGAGTTAAGATTTAACATTAAAATTGCGTTCAAGCGTCACTCGTTTGCCGAAACGAATTTTCCCACGGCGTTGCAAGATACTGCAGATTACGTATTGTGCTAATCGACAAGATCATCCATTGTAAAAGTTAATACATGCGGATAATCCTTAATGGCCCATATATTGATATACTTATAGCTTCATTAATTCCAAAAACTACCCCTTTTCGAGTCTAAACCGCTTAACCTTTTTGAAATATCTTTTCCATTTTATCGAAGATATAACCTGAAGTCCGGATATGAAACCTGGAATCTCGTGTCTTGTCTGTTATTTCCTAGTTGACCTATACAGAAAATAGCTAAATATGTACGGCGTCCCGTCATAACTCTCGCGTTTTTCAAACTCGTATCATATGTCCTATATTTCGATAGCCTCAATCTCTCATAGATGTGACAATTTTTTGTCCAACACTATTAGACTTTAGGTTTAGGTTTAAGATTTTCTCTAAAGACTAAGGTTTGCGACTTTAACCCTTTCTCACATGAATGTGTTCAATTTCATATGAGATGTATTTTCAAGGTATAAGATTCGAACCCCAGTCTCACGGGTGGGAGCGTTTACGATGACCACTGAGCTAAAGGAGCTTGATGCTCGAGCCCAAGTAGGCTTTCACGTCTTGTAGAGATTTTGCACTGCGCATATATGTTATAAATGTTAAACACTGCTCACAGTGTGTGTATTACTCGTACATTACTGTATTTAGTTGCTCATAGTATACTCTATGAGTGAAAGGGTTCACCAGACTTACGCTTCGGCAACTCTCGGGCGACAATTTGTCATAGATTGCATCAAACAAAGATTTTTATTATGTTCACAATCCAATGTTTAAAATTTTATAATAAGAAATTACCTTTTCATAGTCCATCGGCGTACAATATGAATTATTTTACCGGGCGGATATAGCGGCGTATGAGTAACCGTTCGAAGATTTTCCGCCGCTATAATATTACCGGAACCTTTTATGCCTTTTCCGCATGAACCCGTAGTATTAACCGGAGGCGACAGAGTTCGATTTATGTATCCGTGTGCCTTTTTGTAATTCACGTTACTTCCATTAGGGTCAAAATATCCAGTGCTTCCTAGTTGGTTTTCGGAATAATCTACACAGCTGTCCGGGTTTTCATTCGTGCTCAGCTGATTAGTAAATACAGGAGGAAAGCGAGGGTTAGGTCTCGTCATACAATTTAGCAGGTTTCGCCCCCTTTCGGCGCAGTTTTGATCGTTTGTTTCAGGTCGTTTAAGCTTACAACAGTTCGTTGTTATACAGCGTCGACTGATAATTGACCACTGAAAGTTAAAATATACACATATAATATATATATACATATATAGCAGCACGACATGCTGGGGGGATAGGCTAAATCATTTCAGGAGGGGTATGCAAAGATTTTGCATGACTCACATGCCAGATTGAAAACTATTCTATTGTTGACCAAAGTATTTCCAGGAGGGTGGAGGGGCCGAGCCATTCTGGCCCACACTGGCTCCGGTTCCGACGACTTCGGATTTCGTAGTCTGCAAATTCATGTATCGCTGTTGGTAGAGGTTCATGCTAATTATAGAGGTCTTCCCAGTGCCCAATTCCAGATATTAACGGTAATTATTACTGTTTCTATAGCTTCCGCAAAAAATGGTTTCGTGTTCGGCTTAGCTGAATGTTATGACGCGTATTCCAATTCGTTCAAAATCTAAGACGCATTCGCAACTATAGCAATAAGGTTTCCAACAAGTAAACAGCAACAGATTTGAAACTCAAACTTTCCATCATTTGAAGGAAAATCACCAGCAAATAATGACAAATTTCGGTCTGTATGATTTTCTGGTACTATAGTGGCAAGACCTATCATCAACTGGTGTAATAAGTGCTACATATTTAAGCATAACGGCACTAATAACAATAGTTAAATACCGTTAATGGGTGTGGCTAACTTCTGAATAATTAAAGAAATCTTACCTTGTGTTCATTAGCTTCCCGAAGCGACTTTAAAACATCAGCGCGCAGTGCTTCTAATTGCGGTAGACCAGATCTAAAAACAACGAAATGAAAAAACTGAAAAACATTTCACATTAAAGATTAATGTTTTGAAAAAGCAGTAGCTAAATTTGCTTGCTAATTGCATAACTTTAAAGTTAAAACATCATAAGACAAAACCAGCGCCTTATTTTAATGTTAATATGCAGATTTGAATATATAAACATGGAAATATGCTTGAACCTAAAATCTTATTCTTGAGATAAATACTTAACGTAAAGCCCTATTGACACGAGCCAGTTTTCGAAAGCAAGCGAGAACTTGTCGTACTTGGTTACTTTCTACCTGTGGTGTTTAATTTAATAGAACGCGAAAGTTCCCCACCCACAATGCATTATTAAATATCGCTTGCTTAGCCATACGCCCAGGCCCCAGCCCCAGGTTTAGGGTAAGGCTTAGATATTGACTTAGGTTTAGGTTTTAGCTAAAACTTCGGCTTATTCTCAGGATTACGTTTAGGCTTATGCTCAGTCTCGGTATGTGTCGAGAAACTTTATGCTGGCGGAATAAACAAGTAAATGATTTTAGATTGGGTTTGAAATAAAACTTGTAGCTGGAACAATGACAGATACAAACTTCGTACCGTATCACAATATCTTTTCCAACAACAATTGAAGTGACGAAGTCTTTGGTGTATTCAACTCCTGGTTTCCTGAAAAACAAACTACCGTAGGCCAATTTAACCAGAAATTGCGCTTTTTATATGGAATTGCAATTTTCATGGTGACGAAATCTTTGGTGTATTCAACTCCTGGTTTCCTGAAAAAACAAACTACCGTAGGCCAATTTAACAAGAAATTGCGCTTTTTATTATGAAATTGCAATTTTCATGGTTAAATTTTGCTGAGAATTTCATTGATTATTTTAGGCACCGTTGCTTGTGTAGGTTTCAGAAATTTCTGACTGCAGCTATTCACCGTGACATAGACCGGGGTGTAACCGGATATCCGTTTCTGTTTCCAGCGAAAATCAGTGTCCGTTTCTGTTTCCGTTATAGAAATAATGGAAATTCTGTTACTTTTATGTTCAAAATTAGTTATAAATCACGCGCATATCTAGCATGAATTTTTCATTGCAGATATGCTGCAATTGTTTGAAACGAAATAAAAATTACGAAATTCAACCAAGATTTTAAACATTTCGGTGCATCCGCTATTTTTTTATTCCAATCTTTGAAAACCCGGTGAATATATGCATGCCTCCATTTGTGTTTTCATAAAAATAAAACATTTTTGAAACTTTTATATATACTTCAATATCCGTTTTCCGGTTCCGTTTACGTTATTTTCGTCACTGTCCGTTTCCGTTATCTTTACTATTTGTTTACACCCTAAAAAAGACTAGATAGCTCTAACAATACATTATACTTTGTATACATCTACTAGTACGAAAGGCTAAAAAATTTACAAATACATAAAACTTGTATCCTTGAATAAATTGCAGCGTATTTCACTAGTTAGCAATTGGTAAAATCTGCATATAAGTTCCGAATCCAGGACAATTCGTCGGCCGTAGTGGTTTAACCGTAAGTCTACTCTAAGCGTAATGCCAAGCTTAATCCTAAGCTTGTGGCTAAACTTAAACATTCTGATTTACGACAAAATTGCCGAGTAGAAGAGATTTCGGATTACAAGTTGTCGGTCAATGTAGATAAGTACTCTAAAACTTCACTCGTGTCAGTTGCAGTGTTTTGCAATAGTTTTAAATCTAAAAAACTTAATTATAGCGCTATTCACATGTGCATTTTTTGACAGGAAAACAAGTGAGATTACGCTGTGAAGCTACACGTTCAGGTTTTTACGCAAACCTGTTAGCAAAATTTGCAGCTACAAGTTATCGTTGCAATTATTGCACGTGTGAATAGGGCTTAATAAGAAGTTTAGAAACAACATTGCTTGCTGAACAAAAAATCTAAAGCAAACTAAGATCTGGACGGGCCCGTAGCCATAGGGAGACCCGGGGGGGGGGGGGGGCTCAGCTCTTTATTGAAAAAAGTTTGCCTAAGTTACGTTCTCGCTTGTAGGTGTTTTGAATTCCTCGCATACTCTTTAAGAATTTTTTAGCCCCCCTTTACATTATGAACTGGCCACGGGCGTGCTCAGATTCAAACTATTCAACCTTACGTGAGAAGGCCTCCAGGAGGTGCAAAACAATAACAATGCAAATCAGGATAATTTGGACGTAACATCATTCCAAGGACTGCTCCAACACCGCCACCTAAGCTGTGACCAACTAAGATAAGTCGATAACTACGATCCTATAAATTACTACAACCATAAATATATAACATATGCCATGCCCCAAACAGCTATTTGCCCAAGTTGGCAACTGGGACGTCCCAACCGATAACTGCTGTTCGGGGCAGCTCAAACAATTACTGGAATACAAACTGCTTTTGAATGGAGGTTGGCAGATCAAATAGCTGCTGTAAAATGCAAACTGTTTGTGATTGGTTGTTCAGCCTTGACTGTGTTTGGGAAAACTACTTGCACAGTATTTATTTGGATTCATCATATTGGCAAAGTATAGATTAAAGAAGGTTTGTATAGTTTACAAATGAGCCTATGTGAGCGTGCGCCGTTGTTTAATCGAATACAATGTTATGTGGTAATGCTGTTTTATTCATGCGGTTTTGATTAACCAATGAAATTGCGCCTCTGTAACCCTTCACACCATATAAACCTTGTTCAGTTGATAGTTTGCAAATATGGTGAAGGCAAATAATTATGTACAAGTCAGTTCAAACACGATAAAACCTGGGCAACCAACTAAAATTAGTCAGCATTCCAGTAGTTGTTTGGGCTGCCCCGAACAGCAATGGTCGTTTGGGACGACCCAGTTGACAACTGGGGCAAATAGCTGTTTGGGGCATATATGAATTTAGTAATACAATGCAAAAAATTTTCTTTTACGATGAGATTTGTAACGTTTAAAACTATTTCAAAATTAATACTTAAAGTTAAAAATTAGTTATGTTTTAAATCCTTTCCTGTACAATCTTATTGAACTACAGTCTAGTTTATAAAACAGAATGGAATCAGAATATTTTGGGTAGAAAGCGTTTACCATCATCGCAGAACTAAAATAATTGCATGCCCGAGTTCAACAAGGCGTTGACGTCTTGCGAAGGTTTTGTACTGCACATATGCACAATAGCATTCAAAATTAATACTCCTTCAGGTATTGCTGGTTTGGGGTTAAACATTTCCAACACCTTATCTGAAATTTCACCTTGGCTGCAGTGCCATAGCCTACCTAATCCGCTATTTCAAAGTCATTTTACAACGGGTATGCCATTGAAATAACAAACATACATGCGGGACTGACACTATTCTGGCTGGGAGAAGGCAAACATTTTTACATGGACCTGAGTCTCTCTTGCATCCCCTGTGGTACAAGCCCGCTTGGCTGGCACGGTACTTACGCTCGCCATCAGAGCACGTTCGATTAGTTTCCCTGCATCCAGTGTTCTTTTCAAATAGACCGCTGTGTTCACAATTCCCTACAATTTTGTAAATTAAACTTGTCAGTGACATAATCGGAAGTGTCATTTTACCCGATATCCGTATCATTCTCATGTGTCTCCTGTACCTATCACCAGTTCGTGATGGATCTTGTCGGGATTCGAACCTGTGAATGGTGTGTTCAAAATTTACCACATTTTTCGCATTTTATTTTGTCCTACATGCCATAGCACAAGTATATAAAGATCCACAGTTTATTTAGTTCGCTAGTTTGAAAAGCTATTATTTTAACTGGAGACGGATGCTACAAACAGTATAGAACAGAGCCGTAACAGTAGTATAACCATATTCCAAGCCAAAGCAAAAATAATAGTGTAAAGCTTAAACATACACTATTGCAGACCTGCAGAAATACGTTCCGCCCCTGATCTTTACATGGGTCGACATTATGACAAAAACAGCGTCACAAATATGACGTTTGCATCAGACTGCGACCGGATATCCGGTTCCGGCAAAAAATCGGCATCCGGCTCCGGCCCGCTTTTTAAACTTGCCGGACATTATTTTTTAAAAGATATAAAAAATTTGTACTATCATTCGTATTCATTCCAAGTATAATCGAACTGATTGATTTACTTTTACATATCTTTTCTGTCACTCATGTAATATAAATGTCTGCATGTGACTGTGTACATTCACAATCTTTTTTAAATTACAATAACGCTGGAAAACCAGATATAGATGACGAGCGTTATTCTAGGAGTATAACAGAATATATCTCAGCATATTTCTATTATTCCTTAGGCTAAGCCTAAACTTCAGCGCAAAAATCGGTCTATAACTAACTCTAAGCCTAAACAAAAATAATAGCTTTAATCCGAGCCAGCGATGGGTGGAGACCGGCCATGAAAATTCTCGGTCTCTGCCAAGTCTCGGTCATCGCCAAAAATATCTAATTTTCAAAATAATTGATTTCTAATGCTTTTTCGTAGTTTTTTTGACTTCTTTCATCGTTTTTATGTGTTTTCAGAATATCTGCTAATAATTGTTGCGTAACTATCAAAGATTCGTAGATTCATAGCGAAAATTTATTCATTAAGCATTACTTGCTTTATCAATATTAACTTCTGCTTTATTTACAGCTTTACTAGCATTTGCGGAAACCTCGAATTCTAGTGTCGGTTCAAAACCCCCGAGACTCAAGAAACTGAGACCTGCCAAATACCGAGAAAACCCTTAAGAGGAACATGGGCCAAACGAATATTGCAACAGAACTCAACGCTACAAAAACATAGAATAGTATAACAGACTAGTCGTTAGTGTTAAAAAGGCATCGGCCTGAGATGTTAAACTTTGTCTAACGTAAATGCTTTGAGTACCTTAAGCCACGGAAGAAAGAAATGTAAGCTACGTTTTGATATTTGAATGCAATCTAGTATTGACGGCTCCGGCTCCGTCAGTTTTTAGTATCCGGTAGGACTTTGCATATATTCGTGCAATCTTCGGTAGTCTTAGATGCACGAACTAAAAAGTTATCAACTTGTAGAGTGTTGTTAAATATTTTGGTTTTACGCTTGTTTTTTACTAACCCTCGGCGATTTTTCGCTCAAAATTGTACCAAATGTTAAAACAAACCAATTTTGAAAAAGTATGCAAAATTTCACTATCGAATTTGTCGAAACCTCCCGCAGAAATTCCACCGGAGCCGACAGTCGTTTTTTCCACAGGCGTCCGGTTGTATTCTGGTCTGCAGGGTCGTTTAACAAGGACATTTACAGGAAAGATACATTGTTTCCCAAATTTCTCGAGATACAAAAATACATTTAAAACTGTTTAGAATAGAAATTCATCTTAAGTCAAACTGTTACACAACATTAAATTATCCACTACCAAAATATAAATCCTGAATAAACCACAAACAATGAGCGGTGAGTATCTGAAAGTCACAATTCCAAACCAAAAAGGTTTGAGTTTTCAGGCTGTACAAACATAATCGTTTCTTGCAAACTGAACTCCTGCTTTACCAATTACGTCGTAAATATTGAACCATATTTCTATAAATATTAAACAAACGGCGAACATTACGTACCTTGTGACCAACAAAACTAACATGAGCCGTTGAAATCGGTATTTCTTCATAAGACGCAGTAAGATCTGTGAGCATGTCCTGTAAAAATGAGTTAAATTTAATTAAAATAAACGGTCAAACTATTTTGAATTAGTTTAAATTTTAGACAAATGTAAAATTTTAAAACAAAGCAGTACCGTACCATATTTAGAGCATCAGAAAAATATTGCTGCTCATGCGGTGGGGCACAAAGGCGAGACTTTCGGATTACCACACCGCAAGTCTAAACCACTGAGTTACGCAGTCATGCAACCGTATGCTAAGTACTGCAAGCAGTGTCGACGGAAGTGCCCCCCAAAACTGCAATTCCATTCTAACTACAATACACGGATATCGAACTCGATTCTAGCCAAAGTTGTCATCTTTCCTTTGTCATTAAAGTTAAGTATTTACTTAGCGGATTACGGAGGTCTTAAAAACTTTTATTCTTGCACCGCCGGCCAATAAGATTTGTTTAAACAATTGTATTAAACAGTTCGTCCGCAACAAAAGTAAGAATTTTACAAGCCCGCAGCCAACTCATCGTGCTTGGGAAACTAAAAAGTTTCCAGGAGGGGTAAAGCAACGATTTCAGATGACCTACAAGCGAGGTTGAAACTTTTCTAAGGGTTTTTTCAAGGGGGGTGGGCTCAGCAACCTATGTCATCTCTATTGTTTCCGGCCTGAGATGTGTGAATTGGTACATAGTGTTTGAAACTATCGTGTCAACGAAAACAATGCACTAAATGCCAGAACAACAACGAAAGCATAAACAGCTCTTGTACACTTGCCCCAAAATTTAAGAATGCGGCTTTGGATTAATAGGTTAGATAATGGTGTGCGAGTAAAGACTTAGGTTGGAGTTTAAAAAGACATTTCTGAAACCTAAGCTTAAGCCTAACCCTGTAGGAACGTGAACAAGCCAAAATTTTTCAAGGTTTGAGCGTTGTTTTAAAATTTACAAGGAGGTTGATAATGTCGCTTTCCACTCATTAATGTTACATTTTTTCGGCACGCTTATGCAGATTAAATAAATTCCCATATGTTGCACGCTAAATGTGCATGTGAAAATTGTCACATGGAGATGTACGCAAGTTTATAGTGAATGATGCAATACTTTGAGCGACAAAGTTCCACGTATGGAAATGACGACAGCACGTTTGCGGTGATCAATTGCAATGAAAAACGGAGTTTCGCCGATCTGAAATTGGCAAATGTAGCAACGATTTTAGCAGAAGAAACATAAATTATACTTCATCGTATATGTGCACGGTGATGTAAAGCAAAGATTGTCATAATGTTACCATGGCACCGGCATAAAACAGTTATTGCAATGACCGTGTAGTGTAATGGTAGCATGCTTGACTCGAGGGCAACAAGTCTGAGGTTTGATTCAACGCGCAATGTATATATTTAAGCCTTATTCACACGTGCATGTTTTATTCGGAATCCTTTTCGTAAATGTTTCGGTTGCATATTACAGGTTCGAGTTCTCGCAGTAAAAACGTGCACAAATGCTGGCTAGCGCTTTTTAATAGAATAAAAGCAAAATAAATAACTTACACCAACATGAAAATTAGCGTAAAATATATGCACTTCTCCTTCAGGTAATGATTCTTGCACTGCACGCTGATTGCAACTACAACAATTGTCTTCGTACACTTCTGGGAGGCATAAATTTGCAGAAGCTGATTGGGCAATGGTTGAATTATGGCTACACTTGAGCTGTGTACAGCAACAACACCTGAAACATCAACATAGTTTTATTAATATAGGATACAACTGCCATGTATATAGTATTGCAAAATGTATTCAATGCTTAATGCTTGTTGCATTTTTCCCGTTCAGTTCTATTCACAAGTGCAAGTTTTTTGCAGCGAGAAGTTGCAGTTGCAATATACAATTGCATGCTTTGTTCTAAAACGGCATTATACACAATTTTTATAAAATACAAATATATAATATATAAATATTTATACATGTACATATATATTATATATTTTTCAGTATAATACAAACAAATTATCTTCTTACCAAAGTTTAGTCAAAAACTTGCAAATGTCAACAAGTGAATGATACTTGATGTAGAACGGCCAGCCATATGCGCCGCATGCAAATTCCATATAATACCTTGCAGTAAGCATGAGATCATAATCTTCCTAGAAATATATATTTTTTACTCATTTTAAGTACACAAATTTACCAAAATATCTTAAATTTTGTATTAAAAGCCAAGGTTAAATTTTGTTAAAGTATTCTGTAATATGTGTATTGCAGTTAACACCAGTTGACGATAAAACTGATATATTTTGAACCAGTTTGTTAAATGTTATGACGTTTAGCCCAATTGGTTTTTTCGGTTATCTCTACAGCCAGCGTTTGCCCAAAAATAATCGGATTTCACAAAACTGTGGCATATTCGATGCTTCTCGTGACCTTCCGTGTTCATTTCACGCCTAAGTTTAAATATTTAAAAAATTCAATTTTTAGGTCCCAAGGTCATAATATGAATATTTTTGACAAAATTTTTGGGTTCCAAGCGCTAAACCTTGGGAGCTTAAGCATTGAATATTTCAAAAAAATCATATTTGAACATGGAATGATTAAGAATGGTCACGACAAGCTCAAATATATTAAAAAATTTTCAAATCCGATTCCTTTCGAGCAACAGAAACATATTTCACAAAAGTGTGAGCTCCATAAATTTTCACTGATTAAACGAAATCATTTTGTAGGAGTAGTTTCTTGACTTAGTTAATTTTCAACTGCAACATATTTTCGACTAACCTGAATGTTCATATTTAAAAATTTGCTTTTTGGTGTTATTACCGCGCCTGACAGAAATTCAACGCTATCAGAACACGTCTAAAATATGCAAAGTTTACACACAATGGCTGAATTTTCGAAACACAACTTAAGTACGACTTAGTACTTAATTACGGGCTAAGTTATTGCTTAACTATTTTCCGTTTTTAAAAGCGTACTTAAGTTAAGTAAATACTTAAGTTGCTAACTAAATTTGATATCCTGCAAATTAACCGCTCAGGCATACTAACCTTTGTGTAATTTAAATTGTAGACTCATGATGCCTCCTTAATATAAAGCAAAACTCTTAGTTTCTTGTTATGACAATGGCCGCTATTTGGCGTTTATTTCTTTTTGCTCGAAACATTAAGTATTTACCTACTTAAGTCGGCGACTTAAGTAAGTACTTAAGTATAACTTAAGTAAATGTTTAAGTACGATTTCAGAAACCCAGCCAATGACTATTTCATGATACAGGGTCCATCTTAAATTTAGTTCACACAAAGGTTTTCCCACCGTCCTGGGCAACCTTGGCTCCATCGCATGCCTGGTTTTTCTCTGCAATAAACATATTCGATGCATAAGGCAGCGGCACTTGAAATGGGTCTTAATTCCAGATTTAAACCGCAACCCTAATTAGCCCAATTTGAATTTATCGTAAACGATCTCGGTAAAACATAAAGAAAGCTTTGAATAAACTAATAAATACTTTTCGAACTAAACATATTTAACTGCAAATCATATTTTGATACAGCTATATGAGCTCATAATTGATAGGGGATAGGAAGGTATACCTGGGCCCGTAGCCAAGAGGGGCAAGCGGGCTTAACCCCTCCGCTGGAAAAATTTTGACCCTATGACAATTTTCAACTTTGTTTGTAAGTCAACGAAGCTTCTTTTAAGCCCTTTCTGAAAATTTTTTAGCCTTTGTAACAAGGCGATTTGGTAGGCCTGACGTATACCTACAGTCTACAAAAAATAGAACTTTTACAACGATTTACAGTAGTAGTTTACTAGAATTCAGAGGGTACAAAATAAAGAATCTATGAACAGTCTCAAGTAACCCGTTACATGAGGGTTTTCTAACCAACGAAGTAGCCTAGGAGTCACAGAGTTCCAACCCCCCACCCTTGTTTATGATTCTTGTCCATTAAACTTTCGAAGCTTTCTAGTTGGTGACACAAGAACTCTCTTCAAAATGTTCAATCGAACGTAAACATTTATTTCCGAAATCCTGACTACAGCCCTGGTTATACCATCTAAATATCACAGAATCACGACATTCGCCTCTCTAAATAGCTTGTCCACCGATATTACGTAACTCGATATCTTATCGTCCTGACGGTTTCTTACTCACAATTACACTTGCGCTTCGTAAGGCAGCGCCGCTAGCCACGTTTAAATAATTATTATACGGCTCGCGGCACAGAAAAGTATATCGCAATCCTTATTGTTTAGAGTATAATGCTTTAAACTTAGGCTTAGACTTATCAAACTTCAGTAGCCGTCAGCCAACTAGTCAAGTGGCTGACGGCTATTGAAGTTTGATAAGTCTAAGCCTAAGTTTAAAGCGTTATAGTCTAAACAATAACGATTGCGGTATACTTTTCTGTGCCGCTCGCCACGTTTAAATAATTATTATACGGCTCGCGGCACAGAAAAGTATAACGCAATAATTATTGTTTAGAGTATAATGCTTTAAACTTGGGCTTAGACTTATCAAACTTCAGTAGCCGTCAGCCAACTAGTTGTTAAGTGGCTGACGGCTATTGGAGTTTGATAAGTCTAAGCCTAAGTTTAAAGCATTATACTCTAAACAATAAGGATTGCGTATTCTTTTCTCTCCCCCCGCCCTTAAAAAATATTTATACGGCCCGCGGGCCAGGTAAACACACCCCTCTCCTTCTTCTTAGAGTATAATTCAATCTATATTCTTAGACTTATCAAACTTCAGTAGCCGTCAGCCACTTGACAACTAGTTGGCTGACGGCTACTGAAGTTTGCTAAGCCTAACTAACATTACAAGGTAACCACTCACACATATACTATCTTTTCTGTGCCGCTCGCCACGTTTTAAATGAATTATTATACGGCTCGCGGCACAGAAAAGTATACCGCAATCCTTGTTCTTTGAGTATAATACTTTAAACTTTAGCTTAGACTTATCAAACTTCAGTAGCCGTCAGCCACTTGACAACTAGTTGGCTGACGGCTACTGAAAGTCAGCCTAAGTTTAAAGCATTATACTCTAAACAATAACGATTGCGGCATACTTCTTTCCCCTCCCCACGTTTAAATAATTATTACACGGCTCGCGGCACTGAAAGTATATCTCAATCCTTATTGTTTAGAGTATAATGCTTTAAACTTGGGCTTAGCTTATCAACTTCAGTAGCCGTCAGCCAACTAGTTGTCAAGTGGCTGACGGCTATTGGAGTTTGATAAGTTAAGCCTAAGTTTAAAGCATTATACTCTAAACAATAACGATTGCGGTATACTTTTCTGTGCCGCTCGCCACGTTTAAATAATTATTATACGGCTCGCGGCACAGAAAAGTATACCGCAATCCTTGTTCTTTAGAGTATAATACTTTAAACTTTAGGCTTAGACTTATCAAACTTCAGTAGCCGGCCACTTGACAACTAGTTGGCTGAGTATGATAAGCCTAAGCCTAAGTTTAAAGCATTATACTCTAAACAATAACGATTGCGGCATACTTTTCTGTGCCGCTCGCCACGTTTAAATAATTATTATACGGCTCGCGGCACTGAAAAGTATACCGCAATCCTTATTGTTTCGAGTATAATGCTTTAAACTTAGGCTTAGACTTATTATCAAACTTCGTTAGTCGTTAGCCAACTAGTTGTCAAGCGACCAAATTATCGTACATCAAACACCTGCTTTCTACAGTGTCAGGCATTGTTTTACCTCTTCTAGTGACCGGTTACGTTGTTGTGTTTGTTTTTGACGAAGTATCATCAATCCAGCTACAATATCCGTTGGAACAAGATCGAGATCGGTGAAAAATTCTGATAACAACTGACCAATTTCACGAAATGAATTCTATAAACCAATTATTATCATATAGTTTTTAGTAATGTTTCAAAAAAATAGGTTTTTCATAAAACACTGTCATCGGGCAATTGGCCAGAGTATACGTTTTGAAATGTCAAAACAAGTTACAAAATAAAACCGAAAACCGACAAATCAGTTGCATCAAATGATATTATTAATTGTTTTAAGAAATGATAAATACTGGGCCAATGCAGTGCCGGCGGAAGCACCCCCAATTGGGATCCCCGACCCTTGAAAAGATCCATCTTGGCAAACTAACGTCAAGACTAACTTTCTCAACATCGCTGAATCCCGTACAGCAGCATAATATACGAAACCGTTTCTTCCAGCTGCTTCGGTAGGCTATCAGCATTTTCCTGAAACAATAAATGTGTATTAAAAAGTTTGCACCAAAAAAAATTATTCAAAATCCGTTGCTGAGACATGCCTTATGTCGCTGCGCCACGCAGCCCGCCTTTCCAACTACTGTTACCGTCGGCTATTTGTCGATACATATGACGCCGACAAGCATACAACATACTTACATTGCATGTATTGCATATGCGATAGGACAAGCATGTCTGACAAGCTTACAAATCATTACATTGTATGTGTATGGTAAAATACAGTAACACCTTCCAGAACACAAGTGATCGCTTTTTGGTGGTACACGGGCCGTATTCAAGGGGGGCCCTGGGCTCAGTCCCCCTGGAAACGTTTGCCCCCATAGAGAATTTTAAACCTTGCTTGTAACTCATTGAAAACCCTTGAATGCCCCTCCTGAAAATTTTTAAGCCCCCCCGTAGCAAGGCGAGCTGGCTATGGGCCTGGTGATGAAGGAGTTGTTTTGATATACAAAGAGTTCAAAACTGATACGTATAATGAGCAATAGTTCGTACCTGCGCCTCCAATCTCGAGTGGGTGCAGCCAAGCGTCTATGACAGGAAACATCGGCAGCAAATCGTGAATCCGATGGTGTCTTGAGCCTTTTATTTACACTTTCACATCCTTTGTTAGAACTATTGAGACCTCCTGATCGAGAGGACTGGTATTTATGAAGTCGTACCCAACGCCGACCCGCAGGATCATACGATGCCCAGACTGTGATTATCATCACGATAAAAAACAACACATACCACACGGTAATTGCTAAAATTACTGAAACACTTTAAATATATAACTACAACGCACAATTTATGCACTATTTTCACGCAACGATAATCCCGTCAAATGTCATATAGTCCAATCCCCGTCAGAAATATCTAGATCCGCCCCTGAAGACAGCTACTATTTTGGACACTTTTAAGCATTCGAGCCAATGTCCCTAAACGAACTTTAATTATTTTAGTATGATTTATATGTTTTCAAATTTTTCTTTCAGTAAGTTTGGATTTCATAGTATTGAAACTCACTTAATTACATTGAAAATCATCGCGTAGTATCTGGGGGCAGAGGTGTAAGTGGGTATAGATTTCTTTACATCGGCCCGCCGCGCCTTTACCCGTGGAAGTATCATAATTTACTTGCGGATATACCAACGTCAACATTTTCTTACCCGACCCGCGTTTACCCTGTGGTCGTGTGCAATTCTGTCTGGGGCACTGAAGCAAGTGGCCAGATTAGCATTTATAGCGCCATGTTAAGCAAATGCGGTAAAATATCGCAGAGTTTGTCTCTCACCATAGTCCCAAAATTTTTTAATATGTAAAATATCAAACGAGGCAGAAACAAAAACGTTTCGTGTAGAAATAAATAGAATCCGCTTTACAACATACTGAGAAGTAGGGTCGATCCAAACGGATATACAGTGTAGTAGCGTTCAAACCAAACAATGCTCGCCGTACAAATAAGTATTTGAGCGATAAACACAACTGAAACACAGTAAACCAGACCGTGTTAATTATACCATCGTAAACGCGTAGCCTAAGCCCACTGAATCCGTATAACTAGGGGGGCGCTAGGAAGGGCTTACCATTCCCATGGAAAAATTTTACGCCTCGCCTAGAAAAGTTCAAAACTTGTTTGTAAATCATAGCAAACCCTTATTTGCGCATCCTAAAAAATTTTCCAACCCCGTCTTACAACTTGAGCTGACTACGGGTTTGAAGCGCACGCCTAACCTTAATCCTCAACGTCCGACTCCCAAAATCCCTATCGGTGTCCCTACCTCCCAGTGCGTAAGCTCTCATAAACACATGGGTTTTAAATCCGTAGAAAAGTAAACAATAACATGCTTTGTTATTTATATTGCGGTACACATGGTTCTACCTAGGATTTAATTCGGCAAGGGTCACACCAAATTGGACTCCGAGTCTCAAAGACTACAGGACTTTAAATTTGGGAACCTTAGACTTATTTTTATGTTTAGAGTTAGGCTTAGGCTTAATAGAAGGAAAGCCCGTACAGCATGGGCATCCCTATTAAAGTAACATTTTCTTATTAAGACACGGATTTGTTATATTCCGAATTTTCGAACAACGATATGCTTTTTAAATCCTGGGGATGGAATCGCCACTGCTTTTGCCACGACTTGTATAGCTTCGAGTTGTGCTACAACCTACATTTTGAAACAGGTCGGCACAGTCAACCATGGCCTCAAACCAGGCTCGTCGCCAGCTCACCTTGCTAGGGGGGCTGAAAAATTTTCAGGAGGGGCATTCTAGGTTTTTAATGACTTACAAGCAAGATTGAAAATTTGCTACTAGGGGGCAAAAATATTTTTGGGGGGCTGAGCCCCTCCTGGCCGCCCCCATTGTCTAACTAAAATGACGCAATATCGGCACGGAAAAATTTATTTTAGTACCAGAAGACATGGCAAAATCAAATTTGAGGTGAAATTATAAGCTATACAATGTTCATCGTATAACACATCACGTGTAAATTTTTCTTTAAAATTTATAGCTTTATACGATTAGGTTTTAGGCTTAAGCTTAGGCTTAGGCTTAGGCTTAGGCTTAGGCTTAGGCTAAGGAATATGCCTATAACACTATTCCGCCCCTGTTCTTACGGGATGTTTATTCAAAAAACTGAAAAATTTTGCTGTTCGGAGTGTTGTACACAGGTAAAATGTTGCACGAGTTATTGCCCTTCCTATACACAAAAACACACCGCTAACCGCCACTTTGAAGGTGTTGGTACTCAGGCATCACTATCGTACTGCGCGTGTCCGTCAACAACTCACCCAGCGCCCTCGTGCAGAACTCGTGCTATCGCACTCGTTCCACACTTTTGCGTACACTCCTTCTTCATTTACTTGCGTAGCAAGAAAGCGATGCTCGCGTGCACGCACTCGCCGCACTTTGTTCGGCACGTGCCGCACACTTGACGCATCGCAGCAGCGTGCGTTCATATCTCGGAAAAACGCAACACCGTGCTACAATTATTACTTAAATAAAACCCTTTCACAAGTGCAACATTTTGCTGTAAGAAACTTGCAGCTGCAATATGCACGTAGAAGTTAACTACACCGAAATTCTCACTGCAAAACTTGCACGTGTGAATCCGGCTTTAAACATAAGCAACTTTGCGAGTCGACAAGTTTACCCAATCGAGCATAAAGGGCCCGAGCAACCATCTGTCGTGGTCGATCATCCAAAACAGTGCCTCGACAACTTGTTGCTGCAGTTGCCAACTCTGCTGCCAGAGCTCCAGCAAGTACTGCTATATGCCCAAGAGACAAGTACCAAAGGTATAATGAAGCCCTTTGGTCGGTATTTACCCGAGTTCGGGCTGTCAATAACGGAAGATGCGCAAACCATGCGATGAGCCTAAAATGAAAAAAATAATTTTGAATGAAATATAACAAGAAGAAATGATTAAAATAGAAGTAATCATGGCCGAAATAATAAGGAAACGAGAGGATAAGGCATGCGACCTAAAACTGGGTTTTGACCCTCGTGGCGTAAAACTGTACTGTTGAATTAGTACCTTTTGTCATATACGTTTCTGTAAGTCGGCTTACAATAGACGTGTTCCGGTTTAAATGGAAAAATCTGCAGAAGTGCAAATTTCAGTACGTTTTAAGAACAGATATTAACGCAAGTTCTATTTTAAACAATTCATTTTAGCAACACCGAGTATCTGACATTTTAAACTATAAATTTCAATTTCAGAGTATACCAGATCAGCTGGTTTACGTTGAATAGTGTTCCATGTGCAAGTTTAGTTCGATGAAATCTGTTTCACAAAACTGTAAGTTCTCGCTGCAAAAACATGACCGTATAAAGTTACATTCAAAAAAATCTGTTTTTAGCATAAGAATCTGTTTTTAACATAAGTTTTAAGAAGCAACCGAGCTAACATTCTTACCAAATGACATTGATAACACTGTGAAATACAGCAGGTATCACTAAATCGTCAGAACCAACAGCCCAACGGCGACCAAATGCTACTAACCCAGGCATTACTTATTAATCATTCTAGAATTCAAGTTAAAGTTGAAATCAGAGTCTACCATGAGAGAGGCAGTTGTTTCGAATCTCTAAGATTTTCAATCAAAAATCAATTCGATAAAGTGTAAAGTCATTGCTTCACTGTGAATAATCGATAAAGGATTTGCCAAATCTACATCTTTAAGAGTTAACATTTTTTCCGGTCGTTTTTTGATGTCGGCCCTGACAACCAAACTTCTCGCTACTCAGCTGAAATTATTCTTACAGGGTTAAAATACGTATCACGACAATTCGTCGACCCCGAAAAGTGGACGTCCATCATTATGCTTAGACTTAGGATTCGGATTATGCTGATAGTGTTCTGCTTTAGAATACTAGAATTACACTTTGGCTTACGAATATTCTTAGGTGTACACTGTCGAGCAACAAGTTATCGTAGATTTGTTAAAATAGCATCAGAAACATTTTGCGGTAATTTCACAAATTGAATTGTATAAAAATATTTAAATATTTCACAAATTGC
The DNA here is from genome assembly GCA_030248215.1 of Enoplolaimus lenunculus. NCBI lineage: Eukaryota > Metazoa > Nematoda > Enoplea > Enoplida > Thoracostomopsidae > Enoplolaimus > Enoplolaimus lenunculus. The sequence continues at coordinate 33,900 of JASANG010002048.1, forward strand.
ATACACAAGACGACTAAAATGTTACAAAACTTCAACTGTGAGCAACTGTTTTTAGTGAGTTTGAAACGTTATTTTAATATCGATAAACTTGAAGTTACGTTACAAAATTAGTATTTTACTATTGTATTTAATACCACCAGTTATGGCATTAAATTACTGAAATAAAACTTACAAATAAAACGTTTTGTCATATGACCCATTCGTTTGTGCCTTTATGAAGTCGGCTTTTTTTGACAAAAATACTACTGCGCGGCTCATGCAGGCCCGTAGCCAGCCCATCTTGCTAGGGGGCTAAAAAACTTGCAGGAGAGGCATTTAAAGGTTTTCAATGACTTGCAAGCAAGATAAAAAATCTTTTAGGGGGGGCAAAATTTGTCCAGGGGGGGTTGAGCCCCAACTAACCCTCAAAGGCAATGGGCCGATGCTAATGTATGTATAAAATCCATGGCAACAAGTAGCTTCATGTTTTAACGACCAAACCGTTTACAACATTGCCTTTTGTAGCAATTAAAACTTGGCCACTTGCCCTCATGCGCAATAAACACGAATCTACGACAATTCGTCGTCTGACATCTCGTCGATCCCGACAACATGTCGCCTTGATAATTTGTCGACCGTGACAACTTGTTGCGCCGACATCTCGAGATGCCGACAACTTCTCACCTCGACAGCATGTCGACCGGCACAACCTGTCGCCCCAAAAATCCCGTCAACCCCGATATCTCGTCGACACCGACAACTTGTCATCCGATCCCGATCGCAATGCTTTTCAAGCCTAAATTTGCGCTTTTCTACCGTTTGAGAGCGCCGAAATGTAGTCATTTTTGAAATATCAAACGAAAAATGAAAATAACAGCAAAAAACTCTTGTTTTTGATGACTGTATAAACACACAAAAATAAACCACAAAAATTGATTATGTGGTACAAACAATTTGCAGCAAATCGTCGGTACGACGGTAAAATATTAATGCTACTAGCTGACGGAGCAGTTTCCGGGTTGACGAGTTGTTTTACCCACTGGCTGTCGACAAATTATCGGGTTGACGAGTTGTCTTACCTGCTGGCAGGCGACATTTTGTCGGGTCGACAACTTATCGTACCTTCTGGCAGGCGACAATTTGTCGGGTCGACGAGTTGTCGTACCTACTGGCCGGCAACATGTTGTCGGGTAAACGAATCGTCGGGGACAACCAAGCATCGGAGTACGAGTTATTGGGCGACGAGTTGTCGGGCGACGAATTGTCGTGATATCTATGAGAACATTATGACAACCTGCGTTCCAAAAATAATATATATACAAAATGCATCGTTTAGCAATTATTAAGCGTATACGCAGTACAAAATGTCTATAAGATGTGACCGCCCTCGCATGCTTGAGCGTCATACGTTTGTACTCATTAGGCGATGGGTAAATGTCTCAAATCCGAAGATTCCAGCGTTGAAATCCTGTCTTGAAACTAAAATGTCAACGACGATAAACTTATGTATGAGAAATTAATGCCAAGTGATCCGTAATTTGTTAACTAAGAATTAATCTTTGTTTCGTTTATGCATTGGAGACTGGCAGTTGTTCTGAGCCTGTTTTGAAGCAAATTGCAAAATAGTATCTTTGATCTCCTAGTCTGTCATGAGCGCAGGGTCAGTATGTATGCCGGCTCTCGACCTGTCTACCTCTCTGGGAGCTTTCGGCACTTGGGGACCCTCCGTAAAACCAAACTGCTAAGCGATTTGTGCAACTTTTGCACCCTCTGGAGCATTTCATCATTACATCGTGTGGTCACACGAAGTTTTCGAAAATTTTCAGAAATTTTGAGCGCAACTGCTAGTTTTTCATTAAGTTTTTAGATCGCTATATTGCGCCCGAACGTATGTGCCTTCTGTATTGGGATAAGATGCTGCGCGCCTACTTGATACCTTACTATAGGAGGGGCTTTTTATACCCTAGCCGGTGCCCTGAGTGTCAGAGTATAAAACCCTCTATGGGTCCATACCAAATATTGAAAAAAAAACTGCAGTTAATATTCATAGGTTTTTGAACCCATATTTAGCTAAACGAAGCCGCGATGCAATTTTGCAAACTATAAACCAATCAACAACGGGTGCCAGTTCAGTGTTTCTGGTTTAAGCTTTCTATTCAACAGTCGCCATTCATTGTGTTTTGCTTACGTAATCAAACTGCGCAAGCAAAACCTATATTTGCATGCGGCGAATAGGATTATTCTAATTTTGCCTGATCAAAAAAACGCGTAGAAAACATTGACTCGAGTATTAATATGGCGAGGGCATGGGGCGTAGCTTGGATTTCATTTCGGAAGGGTACAATCTCGTTTAAAAGTTGTTTTTTGCCAGCAAACGTTTCCAACAAAATTTGGGATTTAAGGATGAAGCAGATTATTTGGAAGCCTTAAAAATTGTATTTTCTAGTATCTCCAAAAATTTCAGGGAATATATGTTTATCTTTTTTATTTCTCTTCGTATACGGCCCTTGCAGCGGCAGGATATTTCTAGAATGTCTAAAAGTTTGTCTAAAACAACACACACGCGCGCAAGAAGAATCTAAATTAGATTTGTTTTCATAGAAAAACAATAGTTGTCGGTAAATGGTCAAGTTCATATATGTATAATACACCGTATACGGATCAAAACAACATAATATACTCCAAGTAAGTCTAATACTGACCCGAATGAAAGAGGGTGCGTAAATTATTTATCATCTCCGGAGGGAACTGCTCTCGATATTCGGTTCCGGACACTTATTTACTTTTCAATCCAGATCCTATTATTTGAACCACGCAGTTGAACTTTTGCCAGCCGTTGACTATGGTTTAAGTTCATTACATTATGAATATACTTTTAAGACTTGAGTATGCTGCTATGAATATAGGTAACGCTATACTTTGACTAATTAGTCAAATTTGTAACAGAACATAATTTGGACCAGGAAGCATTCGCAGTTATGACGTTTATGGACTAATTTCTAACCTTGGGCACTAGCCATTTACGGACACTAATTAGGGAAATACACTTCTGTTGATTCAGACTCAATATAGGAACCTTGAATCTTATTATATACATCCTTCCTCTAATTCGGGTCGCCACAGTTCGGTATAACTGTGCAGCGTTCAGCGCCCCCCCCATGACCGTCAAACCAGGACCCCGTCTGGTGTCGTGTTCGCTGCCTTAACCTGCCCAATTATTGCCGCAGTAAGTGACAAATCTAGGGGAGACGGGGGTGAATCTTTCCACCGGCCTTGCTGTGCTGACTATTTTACAACCCAAATGGTTAATCTCAAACTCACAATGCATTTTGTAGCCAAATAGGTGAAAAATATGGTGAAATTCCATCACGAATTCATCATTTTTTGAGCCTGCAGCGTAATTTGGTCAGTTCTAAAATTCAAAAATATTGCTAAAAACGGACTTAAAAGCAGCAAAATTTAAAGACATATAAGTATCCTCATCCATCCGATAATCCTGGATCCGCCGCTGCCCGCACCACTGCTACGGGCAGGGCCGGACAGTCACCCCAAATATACCCCCGTATTTGGGGGGCCCACCCGTAAACGGGCCCCACCCTAATAGGTTGAAACAAAAACGGCTTAAGTTTTAAAATGCGCCTGGCTTCTAGCGCGTTTCGCTCGTGAGTTTGGCGGCCCCCACCCTGGAATTTGGGGGGAGCCCCACATCTGCCTGCTCCGGCACTGGCTACGGGTTTCACTTTTGCTCCAAAAGCTACAAAAACAACGAATCCAACCATAACAAGTACCTACAGAAATGTAGTAATACGTATATAATAAAGGAAGAAACTTCGCGAGCAAAGCGACCGAGAAGCCAAGCACAAGTTTAGCATTAACTCGTAAAATAAACATTTTGTTTTAAAACGCTGAGAGGCTGTTACGCCCCCCTACCTGTCCTTCTCGGCCGAACATAGTGTTACTTGGCGGTAGGCGAAACGATTTTAAATCAAATGCAGGGTAGTTTTTTGTAAAATACCGGGTTTGGCTTAAGCTGCTTGTTAACAGAGGCCCTAAATGTGTTTTTAAAGCCACAATTCTGGGTTTACTACAACTATCCAAACTAAATCATTTGCTCTGGATTCAAAAATAGCTTAAAAATTTTGCAGAAACTATAATTTAAACGACATTTATAATTATTAGATAGCTACACTACTCAATCCATCAATTTCCCTTTCGTTTTTTCAATATTTCTTTTTTGAAAACAAAATTAGAACCAAAATTCCAACCAGTATAATGTTCGTAAACACTGGTAGATCAAAAAGGAAGGACGGGGGGTCAGTGAGGAACCGAAGATTTCTTTCCAAGTGAACCCAGATGTCAGGTTCATTATATGGGGTTGAAGCAATTTTTAGCGAAATATGGGCGATACTCAATATTAGTGACGCTGGGTGAAGTAAATCCAGACGGGCTTCACGTTATAACTTGGGCAGCCTGGAACACGTTTTGTCTCTATTACAATAGCGGACAACGTTTTGTCTGCACGTTGATCCGCTGTTAAATTCAAAAAATTTGAATTGTCTGCTATCCTGATGTGACATTTACTGTTTGTAGTAGAATATCATATGATATTCCAAATATTGTCTACCAATGTCATATGACATGTTTGAAAATGTCTGCAAAGTTGTGGTAACTAGGCTGAATGTCCTGTAGAGTCATATGATACTGAAATGGGACATTTGAATTATTCGTCCTTAGGAATATAGTTTGGGAAAATTTTCGCCAGAAACACAAACGTAGGAGCTAATTCAGCTTTCGAAATGATTTAATGCTACATAACCTAACTTTTTACTGTTTTATTAGTGTGCAAACACTGTATTGTCCTGCACAATATCGCATGATATTTAGTAGAATTTTGGAATATCATATGAGATTCGCATAAATAACCCGCAGTGTCATATGACATATGGCTATTTCTATACGATGGTTGCATGAGATCCGTTATTTGTAGATCAATATCATATGACATTCATATTTTGTCGTATTACCTGCTATTTACTTAGCAAAATTTTATGTTGACGTCGAATCAACATGGGACAAAACGTGTTCCGGGTTGCTCCAGTTATAACTGGAACCCCGCATCACTAACGGTAAAATTTACTATTAAAATGCGTTAAAGTTACACCTCGTTTCGCTTGCGAGCTTGTTTCACTATTGTATATTGTGCGGCCTCTCCAATTGAAAATGTCGATGGATTCGCCACAGTATTTTATTAAATTAACCCATGCTAAAATTAATAGAGAGTTGAAATTTACTAACACTCAAAAACGGCTGCTCTAGTAATATTTCACGACCGTTAAAAGAAAAAACCGGAAAACGTTGTTCAACAGATATACTACCGGATAATAATTACCTTAAAAACAGTTATAAAAGTAGCCTGAAATTGACTGCGAACCAGTTAAACAGGTTTAAAGCAGTATTTAAAACGGTGCTTATGTCTATAGATAGGCAACGCTCACAGAAACGTGTAGCTGTACTGTTGTCGTCGGCGTATAAGACTTAATGTCTCAGTTAGTAATCATGGTGTCAGGGCCGTAGTAGCCACTCCCATACCCCCCATTTTGGGATGGTCCACATCCTACATGTGCCCCCCCTAATCAGTTGAAACAAAAGCCGATTACGTTTTAAAATGCATCTGGCTTCTCATTTGCTTCGCTCGCGAGCTTGAGGCCCCCATCATGGAATTTGGGCGGAGCCTCCACACCTGCCTTCTCCGGCACTGCAGGGTGTAAACGGATATTAAAAATAACGGAAACGAACAGTGATCAAAATAACGGAAACGGAGAACGCATATTGAGGTATTACAGTTTCAAAGTTGTTTTATTTTTCTGCCAACACAATTGAGACGTGCGAATATTTACCGGGCTTTTTAAATTTTTATACAAAAAGCGACGGATGCACGAAAATTTTAAAGATTTGATATAATATTTGTAATTTTGATTTCGTTTCAAACAACTGCAGTATATATGTAATGAAAAATTACGGGATATACATATAAGTTGTTTTTAACTAGTTTTGAGTGTAAAACTAATTGAATTTTCGATATTTTTATAACAGAAACGAAAACAGACACTCGTTTATACCGAAAACAGAAACGGAAACGAATATCCGGTTACTCCCTGTTACTGATAGATTCTGAAACAAGTGAACTACGATAGCTTTGAATATTGTCAAACTTCGGATAAGTAAACATTCTGATCATCAGAGTAACGGATTGTAAGTATCAAAACCGATATGGATGTTGATCAAAATGACGGGAACGAAAACAGAAATTGGATATTTAAACATTAAAATTTAAAAGTAGACGATCTATTTTTAGATACTACAAAATTTACCCGGGTACAAAAATTAACAATTTCAGTATTCGGTCAAACAATGTTCGCAAATATAACCAAGGTTTTTTAATTATGGTTCAATTAATAATAGGAAGAGCGGATGATCACTGTTTATAGCAAGAGTGAGCAACTGGGCACATTATGTGTACAAAAGAATGTACCCGGTACGCGCTGCGTTTTTGGCATACCCCCTAATTTAATAAGTGTCAAGTTTGACAGTTTTTCAATTTTACAAGTTGAAATGTTGCAGTTGAAAACTAACTTCGTTTATTATTTTAAAACTATGCACATTTTACGTTTCAAACATCAACTACCCCCCTTTAAATAAGAGGGGGGTCGGCCAAAAATGCAACGCCCGGTGGCACATTTTGTAAAACACAAATTTCGGTAGTCGAACACTCTTGTTAGAGTGATCATCCACTCTTGGTAATAGTAATAAATGTACAGTGTTTATATCAAATCTACTACAATTCATCGCCCGATCACTAGTCGCTTACCAGTGTCCTAAAGCTTGTGAATCTAAGTATATATACTCCTAAATGTTTGCCTAAATTTAAAGCATAATGATGACCGGCGAATTATTGAGTAGATGAAATTTCGAATTGCAAGTTGTCGGGCGACAAATTGTAGCGATACGCTTCGGACAAGCGAATCGTATAAAACAAGTTTTTAGTGCGTCAAATATCAGGCGTTCGTATACCTCCATGTAAGCAATTAGGCAGTTAACACGCCAAAAGCTAGCAAAAATCTTTTAGGACGGTCATACAACGATTTCAGATGACTTACAAGCGGTGTTGAAAACTTTCTAAATGGGGTGAAGTTTTTTGTGGGATATGGTCTCTTCCGAATGAAATAATTTCAATCTTCTCAGGTAAACTATAGGTCTTTAACAAAGAGCTTTACACGGATCCAAGCTCTATTTCAAGCTTTGAATAAACATTTTCGACGTTACAGCACTTTCTCCATCCCAAAAAACAGCTGAATAGTTTTCGATGTTTTATTCCAACCTTTTAGCTCACCCGGTGCAAGCTGGAGCGCTCTGAAGCTGAGGGATAGAAAGATATATCCTCACTCAAACTTTCGGGTGAAACTATGGAAAGGCACCTTTGCAGTCTTAACATCGCAGTTATTCCCTCCCGAAATGATATCCGGGTTTTAACCTTGAGATGCATGCTCCATTATCAGATCCTTTATTTTTATACCGTTTTTACCGTTTTTATACCTTTGTATTATGTAAACAAAAACGACAGTTAAACATTTTAGTGTGCCGAACTCGTTTTAAATTACATATCTGCAAAAGTATAACCAGAGCGATTTCAAGGGGGGGCTATGACCCACTCGAATGACGTTGACAAAATTAATTCAGTAAAATAAACTAAACGCTTTTGCTAAAACAGGCTCCATACAAAACTATGTATGCTTAATTATTGATTCGGCCGTTTCCAAACCAAAGGCCTTTCTGGACCCATGCATACATGGTCTGCTTTGTGTTTTCAACCCGTTTATATTAAAGGATAATCAAACAAAATTTAATTAATTTTTAGCATATGCTTCAATCCGAGTCACGAACTTCAGAACCAAAAACACCACATATTTTGTAAGTTTTGGGTATTTCGTTTCATGGATGCGCCGTCAAGGCATGCGAACCCCCATTGTCTAAAATTATAACTTTCCATGGTTTTATCTCATCATTTAGCGTTTTTAAGAACGGAACTCACTATTTAACGCTGTGGCCCATGTAGAATTCAGGCGAGGAACGTATTTCTGCTTGAATGCCATAGAGTAAGCTAAGCTTTACATATATTTTTGCTTATGCTTTACGCTTAGCTATAAGCTCATTGTTTCGCTTAGACTTAGGCTTAAGCTTAATAATGGGGTTATACTGCGCTGTTACGGCCGTGTTCTATACATTTGCAAACGCATATGAAACACGACCCTTTTTAATAGACTCATGCGTTTAAAAGAGCTTTGACATATTGCGAACCTTCGTTTAGAAATTTGGTAGACTGAAAACAGAGAGGTTGCTCAAAGTTACAAAATATTTACAGAAAATGACAAAAATCACACTACTGAAACGACCACAGCGGTGTCAGAAGCTGATGATTTGCTCGTTTCAAAGCTCCCAAGTCACAACTTTGTTTTAGTTCTATGCTCAATTTATGCTTATCGCTCCGATTTAGTGACGCGGCTGTATGAATGTTTACTTCTCCATCCCAATACCAGTACTACACCAAGTTATAACAGCACATTTACGACAACAGTAATAAGTGTCCTAATTGTTGTAGCCTGATTCGAAATGCTTTGTGAAAACGTGCCTAAATTCTGGTTTAATCCAGCCACTGGCTCACAATACACTAAAGTTTCTCTAAGTTCCCAGAAAACTGTGCAATCCTAACCCAGTTAGAATTACTCCAAAATTCTCCAGAAGCCGTGCAATCCTAACCCCTTTTCACCAAATTCTTTGCCAAACTAACCCCGTTAGAGTGGCTATCCCCAGTTTAAGAACAGTGGAACTAATCCCGGTACAATCACTATACTTTTTCCCATAATTTCCCAAGTTTCCCCCAGTTATTCCATGCAGCCCCAGTATAGGCATACTGTGTCCAGCCCTGCGCAATGCGCAACCAATAAACAACAATAACAACTCCGATTTACTTCACATTTAAGCCTTCGTTGCGCTCTTACACTAAAAATACAATTGCAAAAATCCTAATACCAAAATTTTGTACAACTCCTGTAAACTGCGTAAATACGACTTAAAACCGATAAACTTGTATTAAAAACACATCGATTTCTAAGAACTAAACTTGCAGAATGACTGCGGTCCTGGCTACTCTGTCCAGGTGCCTCGACATAATTTGCATGCCGAAACCAAATCCCTGTGTCGGGATTCTGCCCGGACTGTACAAACTAAGCCTAGACATGCAAACACAACAATATGCTACAACAACAGCAACAACAACAACAACAACAACAACAACAACAACAACAACAACAACAACAACAACAACAACAACAACAACAACAACAACAACAACAACAACAACAACAACAACAACAACAACAACAACAACAACAACAACAACAACAACAACAACAACAACAACAACAACAACAACAACAACAACAACAACAACAACAACAACAACAACAACAACAACAACAACAACAACAACAACAACAACAACAACAACAACAACAACAACAACAACAACAACAACAACAACAACAACAACAACAACAACAACAACAACAACAACAACAACAACAACAACAACAACAACAACAACAACAACAACAACAACAACAACAACAACAACAACAACAACAACAATAGCACTGACACTCACACAATACTGACATAGCCCAAGTTATGTCTCTTCGCAAATTCAGCTAATCATACTATGAAATACTATTCAATATCAGCACGCAGGGTCCAGGTAAAATTGTACATTGCTGTACAGCCGTCGTAAACCCTATTTTGTAAATATTACGCCATAAAAGTGAACGTCTAAGCCTAACTTAAGTTCTAAGAGAGATTCGGTGGAGCCAGGGCCTTCCATAAGGTGTGGTTTTGGTTTGGGATTTAGTTTCATGTTTTAGTTGTTTTGAGGTTTGTTTCAGAGTGTTTTACAGCCATCTACAAGGAGAAGCTTGTTTTTTGTCGGACCAGAAATAGGTCGCAACGCAACCCCTATAAATATTTTTTAATGGAAAATCGATTTTTCAACATTGCATTCAATTTGAAAGACACGGAATTCAATTATGGGTCAAATTTTAACTAAGCTTAAGCTTTAGACTAATTCTTTGTTCAGGCTTTGGCTAATACTTTAGCGTTAGGCTTAGGGATAAGTTCATCCTTACGCTTAGGTATATTTCAATAGGCTTGGGCTTCGGTTAGGAATGCGATTATATTACTGTAACAACCCTGTTCTATACATTTGTCATGAATTCCAACGAGTTGATTTATCAACTCAGCGAATTGGTATATATTTCTGAATGAACATCAGTAAACTTTAACTCACTTTGAGTTCAGCTGCTTATTCTCTGAGTTGCGTTAAATCCAATTTTGTTGATTAATTCAGTTAAATCAACTCAGAATTTTGAGTTCTGAAAGTCTCTGATTCAGACTCAGTGACTTAAGTCATTCTGAAGTAAAATCAACTCACTGGAATATACAGAACGAAAATTATACTTCGTCAAAAAGTATATGCTGCTTGAACCTTAATGTGGAGCATATTTTAATGCCGCTGCTCTTAAAATTGTTCTACACTTTGAACTGTGCTTAAAAGCCAAGCAAAACATAGTTTCTATATATATACAGATGCGATTGAAATACAAACCGAAATATAAACCAGAACCAGGCAGCAAATTGAATAAAAATATGTATTTTTTAAATTTAATATAGTATTAATAAATATATACGCCACAAACGTCTAAATTGACATATGAAATATCGTTTGCCCAGTAGAAAAACAACCCAATTTTTGGTATAGAAACATTTGCGGGTACACCGTACACCATCATACTACTCTGGGCCCGCTTTCTCAAATGCATATAGCGCCAAACACCGGTTTAGTGATAGGTTTTCAAACTAACGAATTGCTGCAATTGCAGATCTCAAAATTTGCACAAAAATAGAGTAAATTGACTACATCGAATGCAACAAATGTGATGGATTTCAAACATCATCATTCTCTGGTTCGAAAGATAAAAGACCTATATCGCTGAACTGGTAATAGGTGCTACACACATTTGAGAATACGGGTTCTGATTACTGATTTGTTTCCAGAAACTATTGGGCTTACGCTAAGATTAAGCGTTGTGACCGCCAGATTCGCTTTGAGGAACTTATTGATTCTATCCTGTTCTCCAGTAGAGTACTCAATTGGCAACTACTTATAGCGTAGCGCATACTGCATGTGTGAATTTATTACGCAAAGCTCAGAGTTTTACAATTACTGCACGCACGTGCAACGAACAATTTTCACAATATCGATCTGGATTGCGCATAACGCTCCGATACCTGTGTTGAAATGGTAACCGCCCCCACCCGAGAGGTCGCGATCCGAATCCTGGCTTGAAATTAGCTCTTACACAAAAATATTCACTTGAGAAAGTATTTAAAGATAAAATTGTCCAAAATTGTGTTTGAAAAACGCATATGGGAATAGAACAAGTACGTTTTATACGAAATATTAATATGAATTAACTAACAATGTTTACGTTTAAATTTTAACATCATTCCAATGTATTCGAAAATTTTTGATCCGAACCAATCACCGTTTCTTAGCTTTAAGAAAAGCTTCGTAAATCGAACTAGGTCGGACTTCAAATATTGCGCTTAACTGGAAATCATCTGCAGAACATTCAATCAGAAACCTTTCGACGCCGAAAACGCTAAAAATCGATCAGAAGCACAGGCAATTTCAACGGGGGACACCTAAAACATAGACCCACCGAAAACAGTTCAAAACCAAAATATTGTATTTAAAACTTTCAGCACTAAAATAGCTTTCGGCATTTTGGCCAAGTTTTAAAAATTTCTGGATTCGCCGCTAGACCGAAAGCTTTTAACCGGTGCTTTAAAGAGACCGCTCGTATTCGTACTGAATTATTATTATCCTGTAGAATGCAATTAATTTTTAGTCACGAAAAAAATGACACACTTCAATTTCATAAAACCAAAACACACAATATGAATGGTTAGCGGAAAGGTTTTAACAAAGATACTTTAAATTTAAAACTAAAACGAAAAACTGAAACGAAGTTAATGATTAGTTGAACGCTCAAGAAAGCATTAACTTCCGCACTCTGGGTCCATATATATTCTGAAATGCGTATATATACCACCAATCATCAGTTAGCGATAGGTTTTTAAACTGACAGTGCATCTGAAATTGTAGATTTTACAATTGGTAAGTACAGAAGTAGAGCAAACAAAACGCGAAAAATATGCTGAATTTGAACCTCACAATGCGGGTGCCAAAGCTACAGGACCTATCACCAACTGGTGTACACACATATGGGAACACGGGCTCCGAAGCAAAGAATATGTGTCCAGAACGAGATCTAAGAGATGCAGCTTTGTCTGCAGTCTGTTAAACCATAGCTACCGTTTCGTCAACCTCACCGGGACCGGGCAATCAAAAGATTAAGAGCTATATATACACACAAAAATAAGTACTTACAAACATCTACAAGCATCCTTAAAAGTTATCGTCATGTAAGGCCAATGGTACTTTGAGTGGTTTAACAATAGTGTTAGCATGTTCGTAAGCCCAAGTTTAGGTTAAAAATTAATATAAAACTTAGCTTACTCTATTTGCAGCCCCGAGAAAAAAATGGCTCGCCGTTCGTCCCTCAAAACCACAATGGCCTTCATGAAACATTTCAGAACAAGCCAACAATATTGTTACACCCGCGATTACATTTGTAAAATGTTCCAAACTTAATTTCGAGCATGAGCAATCACTTCATTCGCGTAAATTTGCCCCAAGAAAAGAACTAATCTTTCAACAGAATACCTCAGGGACAAATCTCAACGTTTAACTTTGAAAGTAGCGTTTAAAATCCGAACCAAAACATATGCGACCAGAGACGACCCGGGTCTCTATCGGGTTGCTAACCAAGGGTGTTTACACGTTTTCAGACAGGGTATAATCTCGCGTAAAATGATTTTGTGAGCGAGTGCAGCAATCGAGAAACTTTTTAACCTTCGCAAAATCAGAATGAAATTCTAACACGCCTGCGTGGTATTTTATTGTCTCTTCAGAACTTTCGGGTCAATATCGATTGCTCCCCCTCTTATAATGAACTGGGTCCAACAAAAACATTTACGCTTGCACCAATATGATTCTCTATATATCACACATGGGACTAATAAAACCCAAAAAGTGCCAGGCAGTGATTTGTTCACATGAAAGCTCCAAAGAGTCAACAGTGTAGATGTTTTATATAGTCGCAGAGCTTTTTAGCAGGCTTTATCAAGGAAATTATACATTAAAATGAACCATCTTCAAGGTCATAGATCATGCTACCAGCTAAACACAAAAACAGTGTTTAGACAAATAAAGCTTGCATCATTTATAAAAATATGTCTAGTTGTAGCCCAGGATGCTTTAGGTGCATAATACCTAATTGCATGGTTAGGACAGTCGCACATCCCGAAACAGATTCGCTCCCCCCAATAAAATGTTGCACAGCTCTATAAAACTTTGTGGTCCGTAAACAAAAATTTAGTTTGCAAAGAAGGAACTCCCAAGATCGGTACGAGGTCGGGGGAGGGCGCTTCCGCCAGCACTGCTTAATTGCAACTTAAGTCACAAATCCTGCTTAAGTGTAAAGGTTCTTTTTTGTATAAATGCGCATTTCACAATAATCGGATTCATAGTGAGATAAGTTAATGCTGGACTGGAAGCTCCAAAATAGTAAAAATTTGTGGTAACGTGGACTAATCTAACAAACAGAAATCTTTACCTAAACCTGCAACTTTAAGCTAAAGCTTCCAAACTAAGTAATATATCGACTTCGGTAGACATACATATCAAGCCACTGCAAACCGGCCTATATTAGCCTACATCTTATAATTTTACGTTTCTTGCGGCAACAAATTTTTTCAAGGTTTTCATAATGCATTGTGGGGGCCCTTTTAGGGGTGGGTCCCAAAATGGAGTATGGGGCTGGCTGCTCTGGCCACGTTTAATGAGAAACAAGCCAGTCTTCGTTATTTACTTAACTTATCTTAGTCGGACGTATTTTAGAAACGTAGCTAGTGCTTGGTCTTAGTTTAGCTATTCGTATGATCATCATACAGTGTTTGGTGGTGGATCCAAGATTTATACTTGGTGGATGGATCCGATGTAAACCATGCACCCCGGACAACATATTCTAAATTCAGCAAAAGTTGTAAATTCTTTGACCGAAATTTTGAAACCAGCATATAATTTATATAGGTACTATTTTTACATAAAGCCCGAGATCTATGTCTATTGTTGCCCGCATCTCTTCCAAAAATTAACCTTTGACCCCTTTAATTAATATGGACTTGTTCTGACTCCTATAATCTGCTGCACGGGCGTTAATGGAACATTTTTCGCGAGCTTGTCAAGCTGTGTAGAGTAGGGTACAACGGTTTTATTTCTGAGTGCTTGGCCTGCAGCTGAAAATGAGTGCCGTTATGCATCAATATTTTACGCCCGATACCAGTAAATACAAAACGGCACTATGCTATATTTGTTGTAATCATGTAATGCGGCTGTGCCACCTGACTCAAATAATGTGGAGAAACGCTGTGTCAGTCAAGGTTGGAACTGAGGGACATCAGACCTTTTACTAAGCAGCTGGAAAAGCGGGCTAGAGCGGGGATCGAACTCTCAGCCTACGGATTCTTAAGCGAACATTCTACCACTGCGCCACGTAGCCCGCCTCTCCAACTGCATTTTTCGTCGACTATGTGTCGACCGTATGCTGCCAGCTAGCATACATACAGTGCACTGCACTATATTGCATGTGCACATAACGGACAAGCATGTCTCACATGCTTACATGCTGTTTTAGGAAACCTTTACCGAAAAAACAAAGACGTGACGCGATATGGCAAATAACAAAAAGAGAGTGGGTCAAGGAAGAGCCAACTAGAGGAGTTTGGCTAGCTCCAGACAGTTTGGACGATAACAAAGGTTACTGCAAATTGTGTTTAAAGTCGTTTTCCCTCAGCAACATGGGGTTAACTGCGGTTCGTAATCACGAAAACTCGGTCTGTCATCGCAAGTCTGTTGAACGTATGAAACAGCAGAAAACAGTTACATCCTTTGTAACTCAATCAACATCCAACCAACCATCTACCAGCGCTAGTTCAGAAATTAGCCATCTTGCTGAGTTTGCTTAAGATTTAGCTATTCCTGGAACGCTTGTTTCTCCGTCTGAAGAGCACTGTTTTGTTATTAAGGTTAGAAACATATATGAGAAAGGTAAAGTTGAATTCGGCGTGTGGGCTTATTAAGACAGTGAGAACTAAACGTCTTAAGTCTTCTGCTATTTGCGTGATAGAGTTTAAATTTATTTTAACACAAGAGAAAAAATGGTTTGCTTCAATAGTCCGTGTGTACATGTGCGTATTTATATAGCACTGGTGGTTTTTATTTGCGTTTATGCATGCTCAAATTCTAAAATATTTTCAGACAAGATATAAAATCATGAAATCACCGAAAAATAGGCACAATTTTGCAAAACTAAAAGTAGTTAACGTTTTAACAAACATTAAGAAGAATCTCTAGTCGCACAGCGTGTTGTGTTTGATGCAATATCGGCTACAGGTCGCATATTTGATGTCAGCATAACACAGAAAATGTTGCAACCGTGAGAGAAAGCGAGCGGCTAAGGGGTTGCAAGAACTTGAAACCAGGAAGCGCCAACGCCAGTCAGACGCAGCTAGCGAAGTCCGGGAAATCGATGAACGAATTCGTGAGCTGCAGCGCTTAGTTAGGAACTAGTGGTAAATTTTAATTGAATGTATTGTTAGTAGTATGAACAGCTATTATTTTTAATTTTTCTTTATTATCTTTTTCACGAGCAATTTATTCAGCCCTATAGAAGTGTTGAATAATGGAAATTATGCAGATATGCCCACTGTGGGTATATTTAAGTATGTGAATCCTCGGTTTTGAATGTTTTAAAAAACCGGGAAAGTCGCTTGAAGAAACCGGGAAAAACCGGGAAAATGACTTGTCGAAACCAGCGGGAACCCTGGCATTAGAACACATTGCAACATGGGAGTACCAGGGTGCAAAGCGGAACTGGATTACGTATACCAGAAACGAATCGGAACAGCAAATTTATACCGGAATCCGAACCACAAATTTTGTGACTGTACGGATAATTTTGTATTAACAAGCGTTATATTGATTTAGGGCGTCTATTGGCTGGCAAAGTTCTCAAAAACATCGCGTGCGCAAATTGGCAATCATTTATTGGCTCTGTAAAGCTAAACTACAATCATTTGTTATAAGTTAACTCATCAACAAATTCCGATTCCGATTAATTGTGCAGTCGGAATCGAAATTGGAACTCGTTTTGAATCGGAATTCCGATTGCATCCTGGAGAGTACCAGCAAAATGTCGTGTGAAGCGATATGATAAAAACGGTGCCGTACGTACTCTCAAGCGGCTGGTTAGACGAGCAATCGTTTACAATATGGTTTCAAAGCGTTTTGTTTTTCACGCTCGGGAGTTGGGGACATTTGTTTATTGTTGGCGACAACATTTCAAGCCACTTTTCAGTTGCTGTTGCTAAACTTTCGGATAAAAAGCACAGTTCGTTTGTCTAGTTTGCTCCAAATTGCTCCCACATAATGCAACGGTTAAACTTATTTTTTGCTCCGTTCAAGCGAGCGTTGTCCAAAGTATTGAGGACCATTAGGAAAGTTTTCGGGTTTTTTGCCAAATACCTGAGGCATCAGGGCAAAGCGATCGTGAGTTGCTCGCCGATTTCCTAGCTTTATCGAAAAGCATTGACTCGCACTTTGATTCCCTTCTGTCAGCGCACAAACCAACTGCATGGTAAGGTTCAGGTTATACGAAACATGCATGTTATTCACACTTTGCTTGGGGAATTGATGACACACTCCTCCGACATTGCTAGAGACCTTTATCGATGGTTTATTGATCCCGAACTTTTATTAGCTTTGGACCATCTCACCGATATTTTGCAGCTATTGGCGCTTATGAGCCGGTTACTGCAAAAAATATGTACGTCCGGCAAAAGTTCATGAACTGTTGCTCATTATACCGTTATATTTTGAAGCAACTAGCGTTCCGGAGTCGGCTACTGCAAAAAATCTTTACCATCCTGCGGGAATCTATAATACATACTTGCATACTGGTTCACAAGGAAAAAATTTAATTATGTTAGTGTAGAACCAGGGTGGAAACAAAAGTTCGGATTCGGTTATCAACAAGTTGAATGCAGGAAGGTTTGTTAACACCTGTTATTTTGAAATTGAGTTGGAACAGACTGAATAGTGTTTGTGAAGCTCTTTAGGACTTTAAACTAATGGATCTCAGTTTATATGTCGACGAATTCTGGTTATATTATTTTAAAATTTCCACGTTTATGTTGTCTATAGAATTCATGTCGCAAAATCGGATTCGGCGAAGTAACATTGGGAATGGATACAGAAAAAACCATAATTTTTAAGTAAACGTTGCAAACACAGTGATTTGAAGGCATGTGAACGGGAAACTGTGTATACATTCTGAGTCGGTTTGATTTTAAACTAAATGTTTTTGAAGTTCAAAGATATTTTCTATTCAGTTACCTAGCAGAAGCAACGCCAAGGACAACGAACTGATTAGTAATCTATTCTGCCTTCTTATTCCATTATGTAACAGTTCGTATTTACGTGTTTAATGTACAAACAAATTGGTCAAATAGTCATCAATGTTTTACCACTCTAGCAAAGATCTGTAATTTAATTTTTGCATTGAAGTATATAGGTGATATATACACATTATTTACCTAACATAACAATGGCTCCAACAAATTCAGCAACAGTGCCTGCTAAGGCTCCGAAAAACCCAGCAGGAGGAGCGGACAAGTCAAAAGCTTACAAAGATCGTGATAAGCCTGATCAAATACGCACGAGCAACATGCAAGCAGCCAAAGGTAAGGTAATCTTGGAGCTAACTTTTTAGCAACCTTTGAAAGATTTAAAATCATTCCTAGATTTTTTTAATATTTAAATATAGTTATAATATGCTGGTATTTAGCTAGTGAGGGCCTCCCTATATTAGGCCAAATTCTACCCTCCACACGAAAAAATTTTCCACGGTCGCCCGCCGACCTTGGCTGAACCTGAGGGTTTCTCAGAATAAGTACTCTCCTCGTTGAAGATTGGCTAACGCCTGATTTGCCTGAACCAAATTTTTAATGCAATCAGTACTTGACTAGATGCGCCTTGACGAACTAAACAAGAATCTTGTGTTTGTTTTGTGTACTTAAGAGCACCTCTACTTATAATCTCCTGTGCTTATTTTAGCCGTGGCTGATGCTATTCGAACGAGTCTTGGACCCCGGGGAATGGATAAAATGGTACGCAAATGTGAAACATCTGCATGTATTAATCATAGTAATTCTATTTAGCTCAATAAATGGTTAGCGTTAATTGGTCAGGAAGCTGAATTGTTTCGATATAGACAATACTACGGGGTGCAACCCTATATATTTGGCCGTGGCAAAATCCTACATCCGGCTCCATTATTTTACATTACCAAATTTGTATTGTTTGAAAGTATCACACGACGCTCCAGAAATTAGCGAAACATTATTGAGTTGCAACTGTAGTCGACGCTTCCAAATAATCTTCTTGCTCAGGTATTTTTTGGTATACGGTCGCAGCCTATAGAATTTTATTTTAATATAATGGCTTTACGGTTGTAGATTCAAGCGGCTAATGGTGATGTTACGATAACAAATGACGGTGCCACAATCTTGAATCAAATGTCAGTAACGCATCCGACTGCAAAAATGGTTAGTTTATAATTGTAATTCGGGACCAGGCTGAAAATTTCCGTTTGTAATTTACGTTGCAGTCTAATTCGCTATTATGAATATGCTTCATCGGAATGTGTTTTGAAAATTTAGGTATGCGGAGGCGCAGCCTCAGTTTTGATTTGAAAAGGTACCGAGTCCCGAAAAGCGCGACAGACGGGCCAGTTGAGAATCGGAATTAAAACGCAATTTTATTTCTAGTTAGTCGAATTATCGAAAGCACAAGACGTTGAAGCTGGTGACGGAACAACAACTGTTGTTGTGATTGCTGGAAGTTTGCTCGATGTTGCGCAGAAGTTGTTACTTAAAGGTGACATATTATTATATACAATCTTCAAGTGAACGTTGTCGCATTATTGGCCAGATCAATATCTTAAAATAGATCATATCCACAAAATGTTACGGCCATGGCTGATTGGCTTGTTCTATTGTTTTACGTGTTAATTTATATATTTACAAAGCTGCGCTACTGCATGAACGATGCTCAAGCTATGTATAGAGGGTGCTCCACCTTTATTAATATAGATTTCGTTTTGAATTTGTTGTTTTAAGTACCATTTTTGCTCCAATCTCATTTGTAATGATCGCTCAGACAATGTAACTTCTGTAGCTTTTGTATCTGTATTTTGTAGGTCTTGCTTTTCTTGCTCTACATTTCTTATGTGAAGTTTCTGACAGAAACTGAGCCTAAATATTGTTTGTTTTGCAGGAATCCACCCGACTGTTATATCAGAATCGTTTCAGCGTGCTGCAGCGAAGGCTGAAGAAATTGTTACGGAAATGAGCACTCCAGTGAATTTAAGCGATACTCAACTTTTAGTCAATATTGCATCAACCAGTTTGAATTCAAAAGTACGCATACAATACTAAAGGACTAGTTACTTTGTGATACTAAGGTTGTAATGTTACAATTTGTATAGTTTCAGAGATTTGCTCATGTTAATTTGATGCATATCCAATGGCAAGTGTTTGTGACATTTATGCAATATATTTTGAGTTCCAAAGAAATATTTTCCAGACACAGAATTAGCCTACACTGTTTCCGGGTATTCCGAGTATTTTCGCCGAAAAAATCTGGGTCCGTGCTTTCGCTTCAATAAATTCCGGGTTCTGGTTTTCGCAACAAATGACTCTAGGTATTGCAAAAATACCCTGAATAATATTAGCTTACTGATTTTAACGTCCCTCGCTTACATTCTGAATAGTAACTGTATCCTGCCTAAATAAATACAGTTACTAGTGCCAATCTAAAAAATATACTTTAAATATTGAAGTTTGTTACACGTTGGTGTTGTAAGGACTGGGGGATGTGTCAATTAATCGGCATCACCATCTAGAATAATGAGTACTTTTCGTAGTATCCAATATCGGAATGCAAATGATTACTCATATGTACTTTTTATACGTGACACTGAGTTGGACTGCTATCAATTTCACTCGTTAACGGATATTGATGGGCCTAATCAGGGAAACTATTATTTCTCTTGCGTCTGTCTTTGAGAAAATGTATTAAAAGCACCGTTCTCAAAAGTTATAATCTTTTATAGTTGTTAGTATTTCAGCCGTCGCAGTTGTAATGTATCCTATCTGTTCTTTAAACATTGTGTATTAAATTTGGAATAGGTATCAGCATTGGTATATATTCAAAAATAAAATAATCGGCATCAGGAAAAATTTTGGTATCGGCACATCTCTAGTAAGGGTAGTACGTTGTTTTGTGATTTACTTGAAATAAAGATTTGTGAATGACATTAGTGGCTTCGCATTTCATACTGTCCATTAATATTTTACACACTGCAGTTGAAGAGTGGAGGCAGGGCAATTCTCTCAGGATCAACCTCAGGGCATTTTATATATACGTTGTATACACTGTTACGCTAACTTTCACTTTTCAGTAATATGTATTCGCTGCTATAATCATTAAACGACATTTTCGACTCATAAATGTTACCAGAAGTGCTGAGTGGCGGCATCATCAACTTCTATGTATTGTACAAAATGGTGTCATCAACCCGGGGGCGCAAACCGAAACTGAGAGGCTTGGCTGTGTTCGACCCTCAGGCCCCCACCAGGGAGAGCCCAGCCCAGCCTGTGTATATTCGTTGTTTTATTGTAGGTTGTCTCTCAGTACGCATGGCTCCTGGCTCCAATGGCAGTTCAAGCTGTTATGAAAATAGTTCCTGATGCCCCAAACGACACTTCGGTTGATTTGAACGCAATAAAAATTGTCAAAAAGTTGGGGTAAGCTTAAGATGGTTAATTACAAAATTTGTTATATGTTAAGAAAGACTTAAACGTTTATACTTACGTTTGTAAGTATCATTTGAGGCATTGCTTAAGTGCTGTGTTGTTAAAACTCCTGTGTTGCCAATATTTTTGTTGGTTCGAGATCTGTTAGTCGAACAGCAAGCTTACGCTTTTAGAATCGATAAATGGACAAAGTAAAGGTTTAGCACATACTTGGGTACGAAGTCGTGCTCATGGTGCTGCCGGATCGTAAAAAACCGGATACCCGAAATGGATCCGGGTAGTGATTTTTTAGTGGAACCGGAACTGAATATTAACCGGATAGTGTGTTTTTAAAATAAATTAATTTTAAGCACGTTAATGCGTCAGTAAATGTTAATTTATCTTAAGTAAACGGAATATTGTGTTTATATAAGGAGCGTGTCCTAATACTTGAAAATAATTGTATGAAGATGCAAATAATTGGTTTGTTTCTATAATAAAATCCGGATCGCTGCATTTAACCATATGCAAAAAATATTGCTTTAAACCAATTTATTCGATGGCACAAATATAATACATGCAAAATATATGAAGATATTGTTGCAACAAATATAAAGCACATGATAAACTTGCAACTTATTTCAAGTTTCAATTTCAACATTATTATCGCTTCTTTTCTTGGTTTTAGATGGCTAGTTCGACGAGACAACTGAAATGTGTATTCTGAAATAAGTAAAGTTGCTAAAAACGTCAATTTTTGTATTTTATTTGCTCAATACTACTGTATGCTTACATGTGATGGGACTGAAAACATAAGATCTCACAACATAATTTGCAATAATTTAAGATTTACGAAATCATCACCGAAATCCGGTATCCGGTAAGTTTATACCAAAAGCCGGAACCGGATGCGGGTTTTTTGCCGGATAGTAAACCGGAGCCAGATATCCGGTCGCAACGTGCTCGTGCTTATGTTGGCTTTTAGAAACTTAGCGAATGTACGTAAGTCTAGTGTATATGTATGTACATATTATTTGAAACTGTGTTTTAGAGGCACTGTTGAAGAATCAGAACTAGTCGAAGGCGCACTATTTGACCAGAAATGTCTTGGAGGACCGGGAGCACCGGTTCGAGTGGAAAAAGCCAAAATTGGCCTCATTCAGTTTCAGTTGTCTGCACCGAAAACTGATGTAAGTTGTTAAGCGAATATTGGTAAATTTGATTTAATCAAACTTTGAAATGAACTGACTTTTATGTCGAGTATATTGAATTTTGTATTGTAGCTAGCCGGTCACTATGAGACATAATGTAAGGTATTGTTTTGCTAATTATGTTGGCTTGACTTTCTAAAACCGTACTAAAGTACGACTTCATTCTTTAGTATTTGTAAGCAATTAATTGTGCAATTTATCGTTTGTGAAAGCATACTTAAGTTAAGTAAATACTTAAATCGTTCATATAATTTAACGATTTGCATCGTAACAGTTCTGGCGTAGTGTCCTTTGTTCAGCTGAGATTGTAGACTCATCGAAACCAAAGCAAAAGTTTGGCTTCTTTATTATGACACATCCATTATTTGCATATTTTGTTTTTGTTATAAAAAGGAAAGTATGTGTTTAAGTCAGTGGCTTAATAACACTTAAGCAAAACTTAAGTAAATATTTAAGTAAGATTTCTGAAACCCAACCAATGTCTTTGTTTATGAATAACTTTCTAGTGTACATATGCATTGGAAGTTTTAAAATAAAAGGTCTTTGATGTTAATGTTACAATTGCCCAAGCATTAGCTTAAGCATATTCCTGTCAACCAAAGCTAATATCTTGTGCTTCATTTGATGTTTAGATGGAAAATCAAGTAATTGTTAGCGATTATGCACAAATGGATAGGGTTTTGCAAGAAGAACGCGCTTACATCTTGGAGCGGTGTAAAGCGATCAAAAAAGCTGGATGCAACGTGTTGTTGATTCAGAAATCTATATTAAGGTAAGATCGAAACAGAAGCAACGCATATGGAAAATTTGAATTTTGTGAGTGGAGTTTTACCACGTCCTTTTAAAATATTTTATACAATTCGAGTTTGTTTATAGTGTAAATTATATGTTTTGCTTAGTAATGTAACTTGACTTACTGTCGCATTGCGTTAAAGTGTCGTTTAATTTTTGTATATGGCTGAGAGCAAAGTTTGTGAAAATAATTGTGTATAAAACCTAAACATCCAGCAAGGAAATTTTGCTACGACGATTGAGTAGAAGATGTTACTATACTGATTTAATGTTTCAGGGATGCGGTTAGCGATTTAGCAATTCACTTTTTGGCAAAAATGAAAATCATGGCTGTTAAAGATGTCGAACGAGAGGATATTGAATTTATATGCAAGGCAGGTTTCGTTGTATGGTGCTTCTTCTTATGGTTGACCCATGTTACTTTAAGGGGCGTCCAGGTTTCTGGTGGGCCTATAAAAGAGTAGGTTTAGATTCTGGATTACATTTTTTGCTTAGGCTTAGGCTTAGGAACTCATTTTTGCAATGCTTAGGCGTAGGAATACGCTTAATCTACTGTTACACCCTTTAAAGTAACATTGGCCTTATGGTTTATGCAGATAGTTATTCAAAGATGGCTAAAAAGTGTGCAGCGTATTATAGGTTTGTGCAAAACTTTATGGTTTTGCGAACACGAGATTTTCGAGTTTTTATAACGAAACGTAACATATTCAAAGCAGTTCGAAATTTATGGAGTTGAAGTAAGTTTAAGGAAGCTCGGGCCTCAGCGTGTTTTCGATTGCAGCATGAAAAAGAGACATTGCAAAACCTTTAATATGTTAGGTAGATTCTTTTGGTTTGGAGTATGCGAGTTGAAGGTGGCGCCGCACGACAAGTATTGCGGCGCGTTTCGCAACGATACGGGTTATAAGAACACATTTTAGAGCGTTGGATGCCGGCCTGTTGCCTCGGTAGATCATTTTGTTCCTGAAGCGTTAGGGACGGCAGAGCTTGTTGAGCAGGTCGAGACTGGTTCGGGTGGCAAAGTCATCAAAGTAACCGGTGTGGCGAACCCTGGCCGGGCGGTTTCCATTCTGATTCGTGGGTCGAACAAGCTTGTGATTGACGAAGCTGACAGGTCACTCCACGATGCTCTTTGTGTTGTTCGGTGTTTGGTTAAAAAGAGGTAAGATTTGGTTGTTATACGTAATAATGTAACCTGTGTTCACGCTCGATTACAGAAGCGTTAATTTAGAAGAAAGATACCGACACAGCAAACAAAATGAAAAAAGAGGATTTCGATTCCGATTATACATGGAATCTGAATTGGAACTAGTTCGAAATCAGAATTGTGATCAGCATTCCCTTTTCACCCTTTGTTCTGACATCTGTACCTCACAGCTGCCACAGCATTTACATGGTACAAATTAATAGTGGCATTTCGCTTACACAGTCTAGAGCGGTTGTCGGGGCTTTTTCGGAGGTGCCTTCCTAATAGATTTTAACTTTACTCGTTTTAGTCTGTAAAAATGTACAGTTTTTTGTTTTGGATGGATTCTCTATAAATATGTCTATATTTTTGTTACATTACAGAAAACTGATTTCTGGTTGTGTGGCACCAGAAATGGAAATGAGGCGCCTCCCTGATAGATTTTAACTTTGCTCGCTGTCGTCTGTAGAAATGTACAATTTTTTATTTGATGTTTTCTCTTCAATACGGATGTTTTCTCTATCAATACGTATGCATGTACTGCTGTTGCATTACAGAGCACTGATTTGTGGTGGTGGGGCACCAGAAATGGAAATCGCGTATCGCATTCGCAATTTGGCAAATACAATGCCAGGAGCTGATTCCTATTGTTGGAGAGCATTTGCAGAGGCGCTGGAAATTGTTCCGTATACATTGGCTGAAAACGCTGGGCTAAATCCTGTTGCTACTGTAACTGATTTGCGTGCGAAACATGCTGCTGGAGAGAAAAATGCAGGAATTAATATCAGAAAGGTAAGTAAAAAAAATATAATCAAAGGGGAGGAACTGAGAAAATGTGGCATACCACCAAAGCTTATATAGTATTATTTGCAAAACGCCGTGTGATCTAAGGAATGACCTGTGTGAAAAATTTTCGAATGAGGTAACTACAGCAACTTGGCTACGATCTGTGCCGTAGGCATAACAAGTTGAACAGTTTAGGACCATTTGGTGAAAGGTCGAGTAACGTTTGAACTAACGAATTGTGAGGGTTGTGAGGTTTGATATTAGGTTCTTTTGACACGCTATTATTAACTGTCGTTAAATGCTGCATAGGCAGTTCAGAATAGTAGCCATTGAATTTACGCGCAATAGCCGATTGTGCGTAAAAGTTGCATTAAGAAAATCAATTTTAAAACCTGGTCTTTCAGGGTGCAAGTTGGATTGCGATTTAAATCCCGTCCGATTCCAATTTCATCGTATCGAATCTAATCAGTAGTATTGCGATTATGTGCTAAAAATGTCTGCTACAGTTATGTTCGGTTTCATAACAACCGGAGGTTAAATCTTAGACTGGGAAATACGTTTTGTACTCTAATCTAATATATTGGTCAGGCGCATACAGATGAAATAAAACAGTACATTGTTTGTAAAAGTAAATTCTCTGAAAACATCTGGTTTTGATGCCGGTGTAAATTTCTTGTTCCGACTGCGAATTCGGTATAATACAGTTCAGTTTTCCGTTCTGCGATCTAGCTATTTACTCGAGGGGTACAGTATCTAATGGTGGTTTGTTTTGTGTACCGGAAATTATTTGTGATAGGTAGGTTGGGTAATATGTATGTGTAATATAATGTTAATATACGATTGAGCTTTGAATGCAGATTGAATATTTGTGTGTTGACGCATGGGTTTCAGAAACCTGTCTTTTTACTTAACTTACGCTAAGTGTTTTCATAAATCACAGAGTTTAGTAAATAAACTTACTTCTAAGAAAAACAAACAACTCGTGGTTTTGCTTTATTAAGACAAATATATAGAATAGGCGTAATTAGCTTAAGGTTTAGAGCTTAAGAACGTTAATCTGTACCAGGCTAGTTGCGTTGATATTTTGAGATACTTTGGTATCTTTAAATTAAGACATGTTTTAGAAACAAAAAATTGTATATATGAAGTTATACGTAATGAAGGTGTCAGAAACCCAGCCAGTGTCCGTCAAATAAGATGTATGTATTTAAAACGCGATGTAAAGCTTAAGTTTTTGCATCACATCTGCGCGCTGTCGGGATTTTGGATAAGGGTGTCAGTTCTGTCGTATAACAATTTCGTAGCGCTGGGGGGTTATTATGTTAGCACCTGAAAAAAATGCATATAAACCACTGGAAAGATCTCATAAGAGACGTTTCAGCCCTTAAAACACTTCCGACTATAGTATTGGCACCACTCGTGGTCCGCAGCATAGTTAAACCGAAATAGGCTAACAGAAATGTATATATTAATGGAATCAGTCGAGAAATACTGTTATCAATATTTCAATGAGATACCCTCACTGTCAGGAATTGAGCAGCGGTGGTGAGTCGAAAAAATCCAACCCTGAAAAGAACGATAGCATCATTGCCGTTACAAATAGCGATGTGTCTTGCCAACCGCAAGAACTACGGACTGAGTCGACGGCAAGCGCCGGAAATGATGATAAGCTTGATTCAAAGGAACAACAATATTCTTTCACGTCGGCTGCTGACGTTGCTGTTACGGGCACTGGGAAAAAAGCTCGGAGACAACGAGCACGTGAGCGACATCGACAAGCTAAATTGCAGTTAGCGCAACAATTGCAAGAACAACAACAGGATAAGCTAAGCTCAGACTCAAAATCTGAGCAATGGGACAACAACAACAACAACAAAGACAACAATGCAGTAAGGATACATAGCAAATGACTTGGCATATTTTTGGCGCGCCAGTGGCCGTATTGTCAAATATGTGGCATATAGCACTAGTTGGTGGCAGTCAGGGTGGTACCGAATCTACGATTTGACCGAATCCGAATCCATTGCTAGTTTGCCGAATCCAAATCCTGCATGTTTGGAATTTCAGTTATATCTATAATTTGCTTCAGAATATCAACGCAATGCCATTTGCATAACTTTTAAACGTTAATATATTTCGTACCCGACTTCAGTTTTCAGAATTGTGACCTGAAACAAAAAAATTTTTATTAATATAACAAAATATTTAAAATTTTTATTGTTTAAAACTGAACAAACATATTGCCGAACACTGTCGGATTTGGTTTTTGGATTCGGATTTTCACAACCGAATCCGAACCACAAGTTTTTGTAGAATCCAAATCCGAACCTTTGGTGCCACCCTGGTGGCAGATGTTGTAACTTAATTTGTGAATAAAGAAGTTGGGAAATTTTCACATTTTTAGCAGTTGAATTAACTTTTGTGTAGATTTTCAGGTCAACATAGGCTTAAATTTGGTTGCACCAAAACCTATTGCTAACTGGTGGTAGGTGCTACACACCTGATAATACGGCTGGTAACTTTGCGCGCTCCAGAAAAACTGTCTTATGGTATTGTGGTGCTTTTGGTTGCAAGGCAGTTAGATTACTTTCTTTGCTGTTTGTACAACTGCACGTTTTGTATGTTTTATTTTGTTATTTGCGCATGCTTGATTGCAATGTTAGGACCGGCATAAATGTATAGAGGTCGGTATATATTCTTTAGTACAATTTTATCCGAAAATGTTGTTTCTGTGTAATAGAGTCTAGATAGATTTTACTAAGCCTAAACCTAAGCGTACCTTTTATAACTATAATACTACAATTTCAGCAGACACGTTCAACTGTTATGTTAGAATCTACTAGGTTGAATTTTGTTTAGCCTAATTCGCGAGATTATTCGTTGATTTAGGCTAAGCATAATGTGATAAATTATATATCTCATTGTATGTTATTGCAGATACTCTCTGACTGGTTGACTATTTTTTCGCCTATTTACCACCCAGTTGCCATCAGAACTTAAGCGTCAGGGCCCGTGTATAGAACAGGGCCGGATCGTTTTCTGGAAGGGCTATAATAGAGTCAGTTCAAGCTTTAGACTAATCTTTTTCGCTTAGGCGTAGATTTAGGAATAGAAGCATCCATGTGCTTAGGCTTAGGCTTAGGAATATGTTTATCTACTGTTTCGGCCCTGTTCAATACATGGACCAGTGTCAGTGTGTAAACAGAATTACGATTCTGCGTAAAACTCCTATTTAAAACAAATTTGATTCCGGTAAAATCTAGTTTTGTTTCGCCCTTGCAAAAAAGTAGCGAGGGCAGAAAACAAATTTTAACTTGGAAACCTGAAAAGCTATTTCACAATATGTACCTCTGGGAAGTACTTTCGTGCACGGTTAAATTGGTTACAAAGCTACTATATATTATTAGTGTTACTAATTTAGCTGTGACTTTATCAGAAAGGTGTTATAATTTGGTCGGCTGGGCTTATTTAGTTTGTGTTATTAGTTTAAGGTATATTATATCAATTATGCAGGGTGCAACCGGAATTCCAATATTCCGATTGGAATTCCTATTTAAAACGAATTTGATATTCTAATTTTAATTATACTTGTGATAGGTTGCTTAAAAATTCTGTATTATCTATTAAATTACATGCGATGAGTTACTTATTAATAATTAATTGTAATTTAGCTTTACAGAACCAAAAATCATCTCCAATTTGTTCATGTGACGTTTTGGAAAATTGTTGTCAGCCTACAGACACCTTAAATCAATATTATATTTGTCAATACCAATTATCCGTACGGTTACAAAATTTATAGTTGCAATTCCGATTACAATTCCAGTATAAATTTGCTGTTCCGGTTTCGGTATAATCCAGTTCCGCTTTACACCCTGCAGTTTGTATAATCTGTTTGCTTTTTCTTTTCGAAATACCACTTATTACAGTATGTTTGCGTGGTAATAATGCTTTGCGCGATATTTTTTTCTTCGCTGCAGTCAAAAGCACCACTATTTAGCTTAACCTGCGCTGCATTTGTTGTCTTTTCTATTTTAGTTGGTATCAGGCGGTCCTAATCACTGCACAGTACAGTAATGTTCTTGGTTAACATCACTTTAACGCGTGTCTTAATCATAGGTGCAGCCAGAATTTTTGTTTGGAATGCAACCAAAGTAAGAATAAATTAAAATTGCAAAATTACGCTTCCGATTGATTGTGCAATCGGAATCGCGACTCTTTGAAGCAGAATTCTAAAAGCCCAAAAGAAGCTTAACCTAAGCTCCGTCCAAAAAATATTCTCAACATTTGAGACTACTCTACTGCGGTCTTGTAAGAAACAAGCCAGCGGGGCACTACACTGGTACAAATCTGTATTTATCTTTCAAAAATTAGTTTGAACGACATGTAGTTTCGATATTTTCTATTGGGTTTAGTTTAAAAGCTCAACCGAATTGAGTGTTCAATTGTGGTGATGTGTTGTATTGGCAGCTGAAGTGCAATAATAATTTATCGTTGCATGTTAGTGGCATTGACCTCACGATTTTGTCATATCCGGTGAACTCATCGCGGTTTTACCGAATCCAAACCTTGTCGTTGAAAAAGCGCTCAATCAGGGTGGCAACAAAGGTTCGGATTCGGCCAAAATTTGAGCTTCGGATTCGGTTGTGGAAAAACCGAATCCAACAAAGTTCGGCAATATGTTTTTTTTCATTTTTAAGCAATAAAAAAATTTTAAATACCTTGCTATAAAAATCAATATTTTTTATTTCAGGTGAGAAATGTCAGAACTGACGTCGTGACGAAATATATTAACGTATTAGAAGTTATACGGCTGGCATTGCGTTGATATTCTGAAACAAGTTATAGATATATCTGAAATTTGCAACATGCAGGATTCGGATTCGGATTTGGCAAATTAGCACTGGATTTGGATTCCGTCAAATCGTCGATTCCGTGCCACCCTGCGCTCAATATATTTCAAAGTATTCTATGTAAAAGTTATTCAATTTCCGGTTATTATTCAAATTCGTTTGCAACTAAGTCTGAGTATAACCGATCAAACCTATAACTTTATTTTTATTATATAAAATTGAAAAAACTCAATATGCCACAGCCGCAATTCGATTTCAGCAACAGTTATTTGGAATTGCTGACCGACGTATCAATTTGAAATAGTATTTTTGGTAAGGCTATGCCGATGCTGGTTTGTTTTTAGCTGTGTTTCAGCTCAGCATATACGTAGGTAAAATGGTTGTTCAGCTCAGCATATACGTAGGTAAAATGGTTGTTACAAATATTTATCCTGTTCACTTATGAGCGCTTTTAAAAGTGTCTTAATTTTTAGATTTTTGTTTCCAGTTTATGAAACTCTAAAGCAACCATTTAAATCCGTTCTATGGCTAATTATTGGAGATCTTCGTAGCATTTCGGCAATTTGAAAGGTTGCGTTAGTGTAGCTGTATTTTGAGTCTGGCAGATCCAAAAATGGTGTTGCACTCTTTTGAATTAGATGGTAAACCATATCGTTTTCTGTTTGCTTTGTTTACTTTGCTGTTAGATATTTCTTGGTAATTATTTCAGTTGTGTTTATTTGTTTTCTGTAATTGTATTAACGCATTGTTTATTATTTAAAACAAATTTTATTTCAAATG